>JAPQWV010001984.1:0-67283 GCA_027422505.1 Craterostigma plantagineum | reverse complement strand
CATTCTGTTAAGTGACCACTTTTCCTAAAAGGTTAACCCTGAAGGAAGTGCATCACTTTTTAATTTTATATAATTTATTTCCAACACGCCCCCTCACGTCTAGGCTGATTTCTCTATTATCTAGCCTTAGACGTGTAACTCTCATAAATGGGTGGTCGTGAGGATTCGTACCCAGGACCTGGGGGTCCCTAAGCTCTGATACCATGTTAAGTGACCACTTTTCCTAAAAGGTTAACCCTGAAGGAAGTGCATCACTTTTTAATTTTATATAATTTATTTCCAACACATTCTTGGTCGAAATAGGACATGGCGTCGCCGAAAAAGGAAGCAGTCAAGAAAGAGTATGACATCGAACATGTGTCGCTTCCGCAGGATCTAATCGATATGATGAAGAACGAGAAAAACTGGGAAGAATGGCCTTGTCGGGCTTGGGTTTGGTCTCAGCGTGTTTACGAAGAGTTTGTTCCTTCCGAAGAAAACAACAAAGAAAAATGCGAGAAATAGTTCTCTTTTAATTGATATGATAGTTACTTTCATACGTGGGAATGAGTATGCGATTTTGTGCTTAGTGTTAAGTTGATAATTAAATCCGCCTTGCAATTTTTTTGTGTTCTATATCCATGGTTATTTTTCGTTTTTGTAGGTATCAATCATCAGTCATCACATATCAGAATGTTGTCAGAAAATCGAACCTGATCAGTAAGGGAATTTAAATCATACCAATAGAAAATGATGAGAGAAAAGAACAGCAAACTGAGTTGCATGTCCTAAACTATGTTTCATTTGTGATTTAAGTCCTCTAACTAGTCAAGTGATGATGAAAAATTGAATGAAACGTGGCTTTAAAATAATCTTACGTGACAATATAACATATCGTTGTATAAAAACTAACGGTGTGTAATTGACATTATAGATGAAATAATAATAAAGTACAAAAAAAAATTCAGGGACAACTAGCAGTTAATCATCTCTACTGCTCCGCCAGATCTGATTGATATTGCAACTCTTATTTCATAGAGAATTACGTTAGTTTCTGACCAAGTATGCATGTGCATAACACACCTTAATTTGAAAACCGGTGAAAAACACCACATATATATTGCTCGAAACACCAAGAGTTTGATAATTATTTGTCTCCGCCGAGACTTTTATTTCGTCCTCCAAACAATAATATTCAGACATGAAGAATAGCTATTCCACAATCCATATGCCCAACGTCCAAACGAAACTTATGAAAGAGTGAAGAATGTAACCTTGTTCAAATAAGCCATAATGATTTCTCATTCCTTATTCATGGACAGGCATGGGCAATACAAACTAAATAAGGCGTAAATATAATCAGTTTGTTTATACATGTTAATGACCAAGAATTAAAACATTGACTCTGATTGATAATAGTACGATGATTGTACAAACAAAATTTAAATCAACCAAGACCGAAGTTGAGGACCAAGACGGCAAGACCTATCTTCGAGACTGTAAATAACACCACCAATTGTTACGATTGGCTTGTTTAGAGGCGGTTCGGATCATTCGTGTGTTCCAACACCAATGTTCCATACATGTTCTACACATAATAAATTTACGAAGAAATTGATTCTTATAAATATCGAAAAATATAAGACATGTACCAATTTGATCATCATGAAACGGAGAATAAACAGATATGTTTATTTCTATCTATCATACAAATCACATTAGATAATGATGATTTTTTCATGGTTTGGTGGATTATGTGTTAAAAAACTTACAGAAAATCAAATAAATAAAAGAATATCTCTCAACCTCAGGATTTGACACATGTCAGCATACAGTGAATGGAACAGAAATTGGAACGTTAATAGAACAGATGATCCCAGGGGTGGATGAATCACCACGTTTAAGACTTTTAAAAATGAGTTGTAATAATTTGGGTTTTCGAAAATATTTCAGCGAGAGATTAAGCGAGTTTTTATTTTAAGCTAGCCGGAAAATAGTCGACTTAACCGTCTTAAAATCGGTTTGTATCTCTTTTATAAAAATTCCAAACCTATGCAAGTTAAAATCAGTTTTGGTTGAAGCATTTTATTAAAATTTATAATGCTTCAAGAATGAATGCTAGATGCAAGGCCATTCTCTAATTTTTGTGGCCCCGTTCTTGTAGTATATGCATGCCTAATATTGATATAAATAAATACAATCTTATATCAATTGGCCCGCCTCCTTTTATAAATTATCGGATATCGGGCCATAAAATGGTTACTTAGAGTCCACTTAAAGTACATTCGACCCTTAAATGGGGGCCTGTGGCCATGTATAATGGGTCATGATGCACTTGCTCAAATCCGACCCTAGCTAAATGTATGAATCTGATGTAAGGAACACACGATTTCTGTATGGCAGTTCAGAGTCTAACTACGCCGGAACCTCCCCTTCTTCCCTGCAAGGTAGGTACTCACTAAAAGACTCGACTTACACACTACGATGTAAAACCTTCCTTAGATAGACTCGGATAATATAACTTTCTAACTTATATTTCACTAACTAGTACTCAGCCACATCGGCGGCCTTAAAGAGTCCACTGACTTTCGCCACTTTTTAGTCCACCAGAACATGTCCTTATGGTTAGGATTTAAAGTCTGCCGGTAGAGTTTTCACACTACGGTTCGTAGGTTGTGACCCTACAAAAGGCACACATCTTCTACGTCTTCGTGATAAAACTCTCACCCAACTAATTTATGGCGCTCATCTATCTATGTGTGAGTGAGCGGTGTGCTGAACATTATAGATCTCTCTATCCTTTATAACTTGCACACTCAATGAGAACTCTCTTGATTTTTGTGTTTTATGCTCATGTCATCTCTTGGATATCTCTTTTGATGTTTTTACTTTTTCACTAGGATTCATGTATTTTCTCTCTTATTTCTTATTAGCCTTCCAATCTTGATATAGTCGTTTAGGCATATTAAAAAGCCGTTGGAAGTTCTTCTCCTCACTTGGTTAGTAAAGTTAGCTCCACTCGCTTGTACCTGTTGTATTAAGACTTGTCCAGCAGTCGACCAGTGCCAATCGAATTGACCAATCCCGTCTAGTCCAAAACCAGTTATCTGACCAGTAACTAGTACCGACCAGTACTAGTCCAAACTGACTAAAACCAGTATCAAACCAGACCGAGTAATACTAGTCCAAAGACCGGCCAGTCTGGTAATCGGTAGTTGATTGAATTAGTTTTTGGTACTAAGCTCATATATTTGGTATCGATTTTACGAACTAAGTCAGTACACTTGAACAGTTATATTAATAACAAAATGATAAGTTTGTATTCACCAAAAGGCTATTACAAGATATTATAATCAAATATTTGTCGCCCAAAGGACGGTATAGGCGACGGTTTTGAGAAAACCGCTGCCTATGTTACAAGAAAAAGGTTTTTTTAGTAACATATGCGACGGTAATTAGAAACCGTCGCCTATGCTAGAACATCGGCGGCGGTTTTTAAACTGTCACCTATTTGTCGGTACATGAGCGTCGGTGCTCTCGGCGACAACCGTCGCCTATAAGCATAACAACCTTCGCCCATGTGTTATTTGTGTTAGTGCATAGTCATCTACGATTGGAGCCATTATAGAAGAGTTCTTTTATCGTTATTTTTTTTTTCAATTTCTTTTTCTACTCTAAAGCGTCATTGTAACGAGGCGGCCGACCTCCACCTAACGCAAATTCCGGCAAATATCCTACGTTCTGAATTTATTCAATCTAATATACGAAGTTTTTCGAATAAAGAAAAACAGATAACAGCTAATCATCTATACTAAATAAATAGAAACTATATACAGCCATGCATCTCCCGTTATACAGGCGGATCGAGGAAACTAAATCTTTTGGTCAGTCGTTAAATTTTTTTTTTTTTTTTATTGTGACAGAGACCATATACTATATGTACACGAACCAGATCATCTGTCCCAATAGATGTCTCAATGTGTGTACCTACTAAGTAAATAGTACTTTTTATTTAATTAAAAAACGACAAATAAGCAAAATTTATTAATTGGTACATACAAGGATACATGTATTGGGACAGAGGATCTCGTCCGATATGTACAAGGAAAAAGGGCCTACGTAGACAACAATGAAAGGGTCAATTTATATGAAAGGGTCAATAATAAAGGATATCCATCCATGCATTATCTGGTTTCGTTGTTCTCATGTTGTCGTGATTGTAAAGGTTAAGACAGTTAGTAAACATGCAAAGGCCTGCAATGGTCATCATTGCCGGTCGCAGCTCACGATAAATTATGACTTATTATAAGAATCTCTTTTTTCTTTACGTTGTACACATTGAAAAGTACATATATTTTATATGTTCGACTTGAGATTATACGAACGTCCAACCAATAAATCTAAAAAGATCTCTACCTAACCCCAACGTAGCAATTCAAGAAATTGTCAAAATGCCGGAAAATCAGAACTATTTCAGAAATCTTTAAGTCTAGTGGAGTCTTGCTTTTTGTGAGTTGTCTGAACTACGTAGCAATCGATTACAGTGGAACATAGAACAAAGAATCGGGCTTTATTCTATGTCAAGTTTCAATCATTTAAACTAGCAAAAATCAAGCGGTCTCCTCAAGCTTTTCTCTCTTTGCCTTTCTTCTCATATAGTAAGAGATCTCTTTCGCACTCTCCATATTCTTTCACATCATATAGTAAGAGATCTTTCACTCTCCATATTCTTTCACATATATAAACTCCGCGTGAGGAGACCTAGGAGAAGTGTAATAGAAATAGATAGCCATGGCAGCCATAAAATGGCTCTTGCTCTTTTGCTATATTCTGGTTTTTAATCCGTATATTCCTGCTGCAACAGATCCACAAGACGGTACACACACACACACACACACACACATATATATATATATATTTAAAACTGCTTAACATCTTAGTTCTTTAATCATCTAGTTTATTTCAAAATATTATTAATTCGTACGTGCAAAATATAATTAAATGATCCATTCTTATGCATATGCAGCTTCTGTTCTTCGATCCCTCAAAGATGCATGGGGAAACACGCCGCCGAGCTGGGAGAAGTACGACGATCCATGCGCATCATGGGAAGGAGTTTCTTGCAACAACTCGAGAGTCACTTCTTTGTAATAATTCCGCATAATTGTATATTTAAACTTTATATTCTCTTACATTTATCAGTTTTAGTGCATGTGTGTTTGTGTGTGTGTAACGTGATAATTTTGCGCTGTGCAGAGGGTTATCGACGATGGCACTCACTGGCAGAATGAGCGGAGACTTAGGTGGGCTCACTGAATTGATCTCATTGTGAGTTTCTTGTTTTGCGATGATTTTCATTCATTTATTGATCATTTAATTTTTTTGGCATGATATACGAATTTATATATAACATGCGGCTATTTACTATGCAGAGACCTGTCATTTAACCCGGGCCTCACAGGCCCGATCTCGCCGAGGCTCGGAGATCTTCAGAAGCTAACTATATTGTAAGGACCTATCTCTGATATCATATCATATATTAGATTGTTTTTCATTATAATGATATTATTCAGGTTTTAATTGACATTTTTATTTTTTTCTTTGAATCAGGATTCTTGCAGGTTGCAGCTTTACAAGTAGCATACCGAGTGAACTTGGAAATCTTTCAGAGCTGACGTTTCTGTAATAAAAACAGACACTTGGTAGTCAATATATTTTCATGATAATATCTCAAGAAATTGAACATCTATATTTCTATATGCCAGGGCTTTGAATTCAAATAACTTAACTGGTCAAATACCGTCTTCTCTTGGTAAATTATTGAACCTTTATTGGCTCGATCTTGCCGATAATCAGCTCGTTGGTGAAATTCCAATATCCTCGGGTTCAAATCCAGGGCTAGACCAGCTTAAAAAGGCCAAGCACTTGTAAGTCTAAAATAGATTTAAAATGAAGGGATGTTATGATAACTCAATAAGCCTTATATTTAGGAACTTATATGTACCTTGATTGTGATACAGCCATTTCAACAAAAACCTGCTATCAGGTTCGATACCAAACGAGCTCTTTACGTCTGATATGTCACTGATACATGTGTAAGGACATATATATTATCTAATTTACAAATTTAATTTTTCAAATATTAATTTTCGGTTTTCTTCAGATTATTTGACGGGAATCGATTTGATGGGGAGATTCCATCTACGATTGGTTCAGTTCAGACACTTGAGGTTCTGTGAGTAAAAACACTCATTATCTTGGCAAACTTGAATTCATATCAGATTTACATTATGATTACCGTTATATCCTATTCTTATTTCTTTAACATTCTAAAGATCAAACCTTTCTTTGGCCAGTCGACTTGATCGCAATTCTCTAAGCGGAAACGTTTCGCTGAGGCTGAACAATCTCACCAACATCATTGAATTGTTGGTGCTTCTTTACACTTATTTACGCCGATAGAATTTGAAGTTCCACGATGATCATTGAAATAATTGGTATGATCATAATGTATATTTGCAGGAACTTGGCTAACAATGACTTTTCTGGTGCATTACCAAATCTGTCTGGGTTGGACAACCTCAACTATCTGTAAGTCAACCTAATAATTTTATAAAACATCTACTGGGAAATTATATAATCAAATGACGAGTCTTATCTTCATGCATGTATAGTGACTTGAGCAACAATTCTTTCGATCCATCCAAAGCTCCGATTTGGCTAACAAAATTACAGTCATTAACGACTTTGTAAGTGCGACCAAAAAGTAACAATCCAAAATTTTTGGCAATCCGATGCAAGTATTCAGTCAAAGTTCGCATTTTTCTTGCATATAATAGGGTGATGGAACATGGACAGCTACAAGGACAACTGCCTCCACAAGTCTTCAGCTTGCCACAAATTCAGCAAATGTGAGTCTAAGTCTAAAACCAAATAAAAGAGTTTCTAAATAACACCTTTTCTCAGCTTCATATTTAATCTCCGAACAGAAAGTTAAGGAACAACGCTTTGTCTGGGAAACTAGACATGACGGGGGCCATAGATCAGAGTCTTCAACTTGTCGACTTGGAGAACAACAACATATCATCGGTGACTATAGGTTCCCAGTACAAAAACACCTTAATGTAATAGGCATTCAATTACTTTTCATATCCAAAAAAGACCAAACAAAAAATATACATATATTGAGACTAACAAATATTACTGCAGGTTGATAGGAAATCCCGTGTGCTCATCTTCGTTAGCAAACAGCGTATATTGTCAGAAACAGCAAACGCCGCAACCTTATTCGACAAACTACGCCAACTGTGGAAACTCAGCGTGTGAAACTGATGGGAAACCGAATCCTCAGAGCTGCGAATGTGCTTATCCCTACCAAGGAATTTTATACTTTCGTGCACCTTCGTTTCGTGACTTGACGAACGCTACCCTCTTCAGCTCACTTGAAACGACTCTTTCGAGAAACCTAAGCCTATCACAAGGATCTGTCTCATTACAGAATCCATTCTTCGACGAAGATGATTATCTTCAAGTTCAGCTAAAGATATTCCCCAACATTAATGCAAAGTACTTCACTCGGTCTGAGGTGCAAAGGATTGGCTTTTCGCTGAGCAGCCAAGCATACAAGTCACCGCACGAGTTTGGACCGTATTACTTTATAGGGTCCTCTTACTCATTTGAAGGTATAACTGCTATCACTTCATAGACAGAAAAAGGAAAAAAATACATGAATATTCTTCTCTAACTAATTCTGTAAGTAACTGTTGAGAAATATGAGCCAAATCCATTATTTTTACAGATGATCAGCCAAAGAAAAGTAATGTACGCATTGGCGTGATTGCCGGAGTGTCGTGCGGAGGTGCTTTGATGATTCTTGTGTTAGCGGGATTGGGAATGTATGCTTTAAGACAGAAGAGGCGAGCCGAGCAAATGATTTCAATAACAAGACCATTTGGTATAATAATAATATATTATTTTCTTACTTTGATCATTATTAAGATGTGTGATCATATGTTGGATCTCAATGTTCTTATTATATATGCAGAGTCTTGGGGTACTGATGCTAAACAAAGTGGAGGTGCACCACTTTTGAAAGGGGCAAGGTGGTTCTCCTACGAAGAGCTCAAGAAATGCACTAATAATTTCTCAGAAAGCTATCTGATTGGGTCTGGAGGCTATGGAAAGGTAGCATGAAATTGAATGGTTTATTTTTTTTAATAATTTTTATGCATGGCTGACTTTATTTAATGTCCCTCTTCATATATGCTTACAAAGGTATATAAAGGAAAATTGGCTAGTGGACAACTAGTAGCTGTGAAAAGGTCTCAACAAGAATCAAATCAAGGAGGGTTGGAGTTCAAGACCGAAATCGAGTTGCTTTCGAGGGTACATCACAAGAATCTCGTCGGGCTCGTTGGGTTTTGCTTCGAACAAGGAGAGCATACCTTGGTCTACGAGTACATGGCCAATGGAACACTCAAAGACAACTTATCAGGTGAGAATTAATTGAACTTGGTGTAGGACTTTCAGTAAGAAGAGGGCTTAATTGACGTTAGTGTATTCTACATCAATTATGTGCTTATTATGTTTAGGAAAAGGCGGGATTCGTCTAGATTGGAAGAGAAGGATAAAGATTGCGCTGGGTTCGGCGCGTGGATTAGCGTACCTACACGAACTCGCTCATCCTCCCATAATCCATCGAGACATCAAATCCACGAACATCTTGCTTGATGAGAATTTGATAGCTAAAGTTGCAGATTTTGGATTGTCTAAGCTCGTCTCCGACGCCTCAAAAGGGCACGTTTCAACCCAAGTAAAAGGCACACTGGTAAGTCAATGGTAACACTCAAAAAAACCTAAATTTAGTGCGATCGGCTGGAGATGTTAAGAAAACCTAGTTTTCACCAGAAAATGATTCAATGATTTAAGGCAATATATTAAGAGACAACTATTATTATTGTTCTTATTACAGGGTTATTTGGATCCAGAGTATTATATGACTCAACAGTTAACGGAGAAGAGTGATGTGTACAGTTTTGGTGTAGTGATGCTTGAACTAATCACAGCCAAGCAGCCCATAGAGAAGGGGAAGTACATCGTGCGAGAAATAAGATGTTCGACCGACAAGAGAGACGAAGCTTACCTTGGATTAAAGAAGATGATCGACCCCGTAATAAGGGATGCACCAAATTTATTAGGGTTTTCAAAGTTCGTAAGACTGGCCATGCAATGCGTCGAAGAGACTTCTTCGGATCGACCCACTATGAACGAGATAGTGAAGCTACTTGAGAACTTACTGCAAAGTGGAGGATGGGAAACAAACTCTAGTACTGAGTTTGAATCGCGGAAATTAGGTGAAGCTTTGCAACTGCGCAATGGAGAGGAAAACGAAAGAATTGATACGGGTGCTTTTGATTACAGTGGTGGATGCACAATAGTTGCCAACAAGAAGGTTGTGCCGAAATAGAAGGAATGATTTTTATATATGAAATTGAACATATCCGTATTGTGTAATTTGTTATATGTCATTGATTTGATTCTATAGTTCAACAAAAGGCAGGCCTGTGTCTTTGCAATAAATACATAAAATACATTATGATTTTCTGTTAAGAATTTCAGTTAATACCATATTTGTCGTAACACAAATCAAAGAAAGAAAACAGAAATATTACTTAGTTCGGAAATGTTTGAAATCCTAAGTCCAAGAGTGAAACTACCGTAGATTACAATGCCTTTCAGTTCTCTTTCTAGATTCAATATTACAGACCCTAAAACTTTCTTCTACATCCCTGATTGAATGAGTAATTTTCCTCTTTTTATTCTGTTTAAATCTATTCTTACGTTAAGGTTATTTCCAACTGCCTTTTTAAAGACATGACATCGTCGTTTGAAGCCCATCATCGCAACACTCTATAGCCACCATTCTTTATGTGGGTACAAATGGGGTATGGGTGTTCTTTTCTTCAGCTCCTTTGCAATTCGCCATAGCCTTGTGACGAGGAGAAATATAGCTACTGAATCTAAAGAACCCACCCTCTTTCGCACTCTTGTATACCATGGATATTTGATTTTAGTGAATTTTCAGATACAATCTCTCACATGCGATTGCATCTTTAGGTGAAAATTGAATTTGTTTTTAAATTTAGGCTCGAATGTGAGCTCGACGAGCAATGAGCTCACGAGCCGAGTTCGAGCCCAAATGTTTATTATCGAGCTCAAGAGCTCGAGGCTAATACAACTGAGCCGAGCTCGAGCTCGAGCCCGGAAAATAAACCAAGCTTGGCTCGAGCTCGACTCATTGACACCCCTAGTGATAACTAATGTTCTGCAGAACATGCAAAGACTCATATGAAACTTAAGTCACATGTTAAGCATGGTAGGCCGTCGAGTTCCAAAGATGAAACTCCCCTAAGGAAAACGAAGCACACACGGCCTGATATAGCATTTGTCGTTAATCTATTGGTGATGCATCGTTCGTCACCGACTCGTAGATAGTGGAACGGTGTCAAACGAATATTTTGATACCTTCAAGGAATGAGATTGTTCTATTTTAGTGAATCAAAGACATAATTGTGTATGCAGAGATGCTGGAAATCTATCCGACCCATATACTGCTTGATCTCAAACAGGTTATTTATTTACATAAGTTGAAATCGGTGTTTCATGGTGTTGAGGTAAACGAAGTTTAATAGCCACTCTAATGTATTTGATTGCAACCGGTAATTCAGCATGTTAGATAATTTATATTATAGTTGATTTATAAATTATCTTTTGTGAATGAGAATTAATTAAAAAAATATATATATTATTTTTATTTATTGAAGTGGGCTTTGAAAATGTTATTGGGCTTCGGTTTTGGCCCAATAACGGCCCAACTTCTAGAAGGCCCAATTTCTAGAAGTTGGGATTGGTGGCTTTGTAATTGAGTGGATTTTTAACCACTCCTCAACTCAACTCACATGATATCATCTAATTATTAAAAAAAAAAATTATTATTTTTTATTACAAAATTTTGGCTATAAATAGGCCATTAATTCAAAGGAAAAAACACACAAGAATTAAAAGAAGATAAATAAGAAAATAATTCCCAAAATATTCTCTGCTATTGCTCTTATTCCGTTCGCCGTCGGTGTCGTTTTTGTGCTAAAACGAACGCCGTGTTTTCGAAGTATCCTGAGAAATAGACGCTCGTTAAAACCTCTAGCACATACGTGAGGGAGCGAATCTATTTTAAGGAAATTGTGTGCTACACAATCTTCGAATATTTTTCTTTCCCAGCCAACAATCTTAAAATAGATCGACGATCCCGCAAAGATGTCAGACTACGTGGAATTCCTCAACAACCAAGAATCTGCAGAAAACGAAGGAAACATTGACGTTCCCCCTACCACTTTTATCCCCACTGCCATACCTGTGGTTACGAAGCCAAACGTACCGGTCAACCACCTGGAGAAGCCGGAGAAATTTACGGGGACAGCCTCGACGTTCAAAAGATGGCAACAGAAGATGCTCTTCTACCTCACCACGCTGAACCTGGCAACATACCTGAAAGAGGTCGAGCCTAAGGTAAATGACGGCGAGACGAACGCTGAGGTCGTGATCGCTGTTGATGCATGGAAACACTCTGATTTCCTGTGTCGTAATTATATTCTGAATGCCCTAAGCGATACTCTGTACAACGTGTATGGTGCGGTCGCTACGGCTAAGGAATTGTGGGAGTCGTTAGACCGAAAATATAAAACTGAGGATGCCGGCACAAAGAAATTTGTTGTCGGACGGTTCCTTGATTATAAGATGGTCGATTCCAAGACTGTCATCAGTCAAGTGCAAGAGATCCAATTGATCTTGCACGAGATCCATGCAGAAAGAATGGTTCTGAGTGAATCTTTCCAAGTTGCGGCTATTATTGAAAAGCTGCCGTCGGGCTGGAAAGACTTCAAAAACTATCTCAAGCATAAGCGCAAGGAGATGTCTTTGGAGGATCTGATTGTTAGACTTCGAATCGAAGAAGACAACAAAAGGTCGGAAAAGAGAGTGTCGAGCTCATCTGAACCGAAAGTAAACGTGGTGGAGCATAGCTCTAAAAAAGGCAAAGGCGCGGTTAAATCCAAAGCGAAACTTGGGGCGACCGGAGGCGTCGCTAAGCCGAACTATAAGTTCAAGGGAAAGTGCTTCAACTGCGGCAAATTGGGTCACAAGTCGTCGGACTGTCGCCTTCCGAAAAGGAGCCATGAAGCCAACATGGTGAGAGACAATACCAAGGAGGTTGACGAGATGAGTCTTGTCGCGGTGGTCTCGGAGGTAAACATGATTGGGTCGAATCCACAAGAATGGTGGATCGATACCGGTGCTACACGTCATGTCTGCACGAACCGTGGACTCTTCTCTACCTGTGAGCCGGTTGAAGGAGAAAAGATCTACATGGGCAACTCGGCTGCTGCTACCGTCGAGGGAAAAGGTAACGTGCAGCTCAAAATGACTTCCGGAAAAATATTAACGCTGAAAGATGTGTTGTACGTTCCGGAGATACGAAAAAATCTTATTTCGGGATTCTTGTTGAACAAGCATGGTTTTCGTATTGTTATTGAATCCGACAAAGTGATATTGTCTAAGTCGGGTATGTTTGTTGGTAAAGGCTATGCCTGTGATGGTTTGTTCAAGCTGAATGTAATGACTATTGTAAATGAGAATGAAAAACGTTCTTCTGTTTACTTGCTTGAATATTCCAATTTGTGGCACGGTAGATTAGGTCACGTTAATTTTGAATCGATACGTCGATTAATTAACATGGATCATATTCCAACATTCGAAATTAATTCGAAACATAAGTGTGAAATTTGCGTTGAAGCAAAAATGACGAGATCGTCTTTTCCCTCGGTAGCAAGAAGTACCGAACCGCTTGAATTAATTCATAGCGATTTATGTGATTTGAAATACGTTCAAACACGTGGTGGCAATAAATATTTTATAACATTCATTGACGATTGCACCAAATATTGCTATGTGTATTTGCTTAAGAGCAAAGACGAAGCATTAGAGAAATTTGTTCTATACAAAACCGAAGTTGAAACGCAACTCGGCAAGAAAATTAAAAGATTGAGAAGTGATCGGGGTAGGGAATACGAAGCGCCAATTGGGAGCTTTTGTGTGGAACATGGTATCGTCCATGAAGTGACCGCCCCGTATTCACCTCAATCAAACGGAGTGGCCGAACGAAAGAATCGCACATTAAAAGAGATGATGAATGCGATGTTACTGAGTTCAGGTCTACCGCCTAACATGTGGGGCGAAGCTATCTTAACGAGTAATTACCTATTAAATAGGATACCTCGAAAGAAAATGAATAAAACTCCATATGAGTTATGGAAAGGAAAGACGCCTTCTTACCAACATTTGCGAATGTGGGGGTGTTTGGCGAAGGTAGCCGTACCTGCGCCTAAAGCGGTGAAAATTGGTCCTAAAACGGTGGACTGTATTTTCATAGGATATGCACACAATAGTACGGCATATCGGTTTCTTGTATATGATTCGAAAATTTCGGATATACACAAGAACACGGTCATGGAATCGAGGAATGCGTATTTCTTTGAAAATGTATTTCCTTGTAAATCCGATTATGGATCCGGTACATCTAAACGAGATGATATAGAAACCGAGACTCCTAGTACGGTTCATGAGATTGAACCGAGACGAAGCAAGCGTGCCCGAATAGAGAAATCTTTTGGTGATGACTTTGTTACATATTTGATTGAAAAGGAACCGCTGACTTATAACGAAGCAGTGAGCTCCGTGGACGGGCCTTTATGGAAAGAAGCCATAAAAAGCGAGATTGATTCTATCTTGCAGAATCATACTTGGGAGTTAGTTGATCTCCCAAAGGGATGTAAACCTTTAGGATCAAAATGGATCTTTAAAAGAAAAATGAAACCAGACGGGTCTGTGGAAAAGTATAAAGCCAGACTTAAAGGATACAAGCAACGCGAAGGCTTAGATTACTTTGACACATATTCTCCTGTGACGAGAATAAATTCGATAAGGATGATACTTGCTATCGCGTCCTTAAGAAATTTGGAAGTACATCAAATGGATGTCAAAACAGCTTTCTTAAACGGTGAGTTAGACGAGGAAATATATATGGAGCAACCCGAGGGTTTTCGTGCTCCTGGAACCGAAAAGAAAGTCTGTAGATTGATCAAATCTTTGTATGGTTTGAAACAAGCCCCTAAGAAGTGGCACGAAAAGTTTGATCACGCGATGATCAACTACGGATTTAAAATCAATGAGAGCGATAAATGCGTTTACTCAAAGGAAACAGGCGATGACTACGTCATTTTATGTCTGTATGTAGACGACATACTCATTGTTGGTAGTAACGACAAAATGGTCAAGTCTACCAAGGATATGTTAAATTCGAAATTTGACATGAAAGATATGGGACTTGCGGACGTGATTTTAGGAATTAAAATCAAACGAACGAGTAATGGTCTTGTTTTGAGTCAAGCTCATTACGTAGACAAAATTCTCGACAAATTCCTCAAGGGTGATTCTGGTGTTGCTAGAACGCCATTAGACCGAAGCGTTCATTTGTCGAAAAATCGCGGAGAGGCTATTTCTCAAGTAGAATACTCCCGAATTATCGGAAGCTTGATGTATCTAATGAGCTGTACTAGGCCAGATATTGCTTATGCTATAAGCAAATTGAGTTCGTACACGAGCAATCCGAGTGTGGGTCATTGGACCGCTATAATACGGGCTTTGAGATACTTACGGTATACTCGAGACTATGGATTACACTATGGTCGATATCCGGCTGTGTTAGAAGGCTACACAGATGCGAACTGGATATCTGACATGAAGGACTCTAAGAGCACAAGCGGCTATGTGTTTACACTCGCTGGAGCTGCTGTGTCTTGGAAATCCTCGAAACAAACGGTTATAGCAAGATCCACTATGGAATCCGAGTTCTTTGCCTTGGATAAATGTGGAGAAGAAGCCGAATGGTTACGCCATTTCTTGGAGGATATTCCTAAATGGGAAAAACCTGTGCCGCCTATATGCATACACTGCGATAGCCAATCGGCTATTGGACGGGCACAGAGTACTATGTATAATGGTAAGTCGAGACACATACGTCGTCGACATAATACCGTTAGACAACTGCTCTCAACTGGAGTTATCTCGATTGATTATGTGAAATCGACGGATAACATTGCGGATCCGCTAACCAAAGGGTTAAATAGAGATGCGGTTGAAAGGTTGACGAAAGGAATGGGCTTAAAGCCTTAAAGTGTAAAAGTGTTAAGAAGGAAAACCCTACCTAAGTGACTGGAGATCCCAAGATCTAGGTTCAACGGGACAACCTAATCTTAAGACTTGGTATCACTGTGGGGGAAACCCCGCTCATTCCTGTCAAGAAACAGTGATGACGGAAAAAGGCTAGCATTGTGATGTTTTAATGACTATCATAGAGTGTTGATGAAAATACTCGCGACGTGAGAAGTCACCTATGTTAGGGAGAAGTGGGGCCGCTTCAAAGGAGAACTGAAAGGCTTAGTTCTTTAGAAACCCTCGCAGAATCAGGACGTGTCCATGGCCGTACTGGACAAAACCATGAGAACGGAACAAGAGAAAAATGGTCTCTGTGTATTGTACGTGGGTTCGTTTACACGAAAAGCGGGACAGTTCAAAGACATCGTGTTCTACTGGACTGCAGTAAACCAAGCGTGCATACAAGGAGGAAGTTCAAATGGTAAAACATACTATCCTCTATGCAGAGTATCATTAGATTAGCAGAAACATTAACCAAACAATTCTCATTCATGTGGGGGATTGTTAGATAATTTATATTATAGTTGATTTATAAATTATCTTTTGTGAATGAGAATTAATTAAAAAAATATATATATTATTTTTATTTATTGAAGTGGGCTTTGAAAATGTTATTGGGCTTCGGTTTTGGCCCAATAACGGCCCAACTTCTAGAAGGCCCAATTTCTAGAAGTTGGGATTGGTGGCTTTGTAATTGAGTGGATTTTTAACCACTCCTCAACTCAACTCACATGATATCATCTAATTATTAAAAAAAAAAATTATTATTTTTTATTACAAAATTTTGGCTATAAATAGGCCATTAATTCAAAGGAAAAAACACACAAGAATTAAAAGAAGATAAATAAGAAAATAATTCCCAAAATATTCTCTGCTATTGCTCTTATTCCGTTCGCCGTCGGTGTCGTTTTTGTGCTAAAACGAACGCCGTGTTTTCGAAGTATCCTGAGAAATAGACGCTCGTTAAAACCTCTAGCACATACGTGAGGGAGCGAATCTATTTTAAGGAAATTGTGTGCTACACAATCTTCGAATATTTTTCTTTCCCAGCCAACACAGCATGTGCGACAAAATTTTGAGTTATTATCGGAAAGTTACTTCCGACAACCCTATATGAAGGCGACATGTATTCGCTCAGTCAAAGGAAGTATATATCAAAGACAATGTAAACAAACATACACCGCTCAAAAATTTCAATACGCATTAACTTCAGAAGACCGACGAACTGATGTACAACAAGTTCGATCAAGTGACAACTGTGCATATCGATTCAAAGCATTTCCTCCAAGGACATTTGAAAAACTTGTATGTTTAATTGGACTCAACTCTGAAATCTCAAGTGTTGTTTATATAGGGGAGAGACAATTTGCGTTGCATTCTTTTGGCCTCATTAGGATTTTATCGCATTAAGTTTTCTTCCATTTTTAACGAGGCAGCTAATTATCGAATTAAAGGATCTATCTTTAAATGGACATCCAAGGTGGAGTATAATGAATATAGTTAGTATTTAGCGATGCCATGTAGGCATTTAGTACAACGCTCATACCTAGGTTTAAGTGAAGGTAGGACTGTATGTGATCCGAGCTCGGTTCATTTTGCAGGGCTCGAGCTCGTCGAACTTACGAGCTTGAGCTCTTATATTTGAGCGCCGAGTTCCATTTGAGGCAATAAATCGAGGTTGAGCTGGATCTTTTTAAAATAAATAAAGTACAAATTAAATAAATACCCTTGCAGGTTATAGGAATTGTGAACAGGCTCGACTCATCTTTCGCTCTAAAAGTGGAAGTTTGATAGATGTTTGTAAATTGAGTGTCTTCTGTCTTCACTCTAAATTAATAAAATGTTAACTAATAATAAGTTATCTATTAATTAATAACTCCATTAATAAAATTTTGTGGTTTCAAGAGTACTAATTTAATGAATTTCTACCATAATAATATGTTGGTGGTTTTATTAATACTTGTCGTTCAATTTATTAACACAAATAATACAATCAACCAATCATTACAATTACAGATATATTACGATCCGTGTTCGTTAAGAACGTTTGTTATGTTAGACATATCTTCTTCACCCACCAACAAAGTCTCAAGGCGTGTAAAGATTCCTCAAGTGATCAACAACATCGCATGAAGAACTAATGTTAAAATCAGATCGATGGAGTAGGCTCGAACCAATCCGATTACTCGAGCTCTCGGGCTTCTGACTGATGGGCGGCAATTTAGTTGCTGTGATGCTGTAGCGCACGCACACTCGATGGCTTTGTATCTCTTCTTCGTCTTCATCTTCAAATTCTTCGGTTGGTCCGTGCACTTTAATCACGAGCATGACTTCCTTGTCCCTCGCGTCCTCGCACCAGCTGTTTAGCGGGACACCATCCACAAACTCTTCTACGGTCTGATACTCTTCGTGCCTGATCGAGACCTCAACGATGTGGTCCGCTTCGATGATTCCACGGGACGGTTTCACCTGCATTCCATTACTTTGATTTTATTTTATTTTGGTATAAAATACATATACATTTATTAAAGGCAGACTCCAGTTAACCATACTTAGGGATATCAGCTAATGGACAATATTTTTTCTTTTTTTAGGGCGACCTGGACTCCACTCAATCGACTATGAACTTCGCGCTATGCACTCCGAGGATGAGATTAATCCACACGGATCAGGGGAATATTTCCCAAATTTAACGAATACTATAGTCACATGGTTCAAAACCATGGCCTAAGGGGTGAAAACACACCCCTCAAGCCGTTAGGCGAAAATCACGTCTTCTTACGTGTTAAATTCCGTCAAAATTAACGAACAGGCGAACAAAAACGGGAAAAAACCAGTAATACTTGAGACTAGAAGTGACATCTCACAATATGTTGGGGGTTGGGGGCAAATGAGAAAAGAATAATAATAAGGGAACGAACCTGGAGCCAGCGAGGGAAGCCAAAAGAACCTCGAGTGCTACGCTCGGATGCCTTGCCGTTTGCGTCGATGGTAGAAACCCCTTGGCAAATTATTTGGAAGATGGCGGTGTCTTTCTTGCCTTTATTGGCGATTCTCAGTATGGACTCGTCCTGGTTCTGTAGTATGACGTTGTTCGTGCTCATGATGATTTCAGGAACTTTGTACTGCTCTTCGAGCAGACGCCTGACCTCTCGATTGGATCTCATTATCTCTCCAAATACCCGTCTTCTTACCGACTCTTTGACTCGAGCCACCTCCACTTCGAAGATGCAACGCACGGGCTTGTGGTCACTGTCTGTTACGTCCATGCAAGCGTCATACCTGTAATAAATACAAGTCCAGAAGCAAACTATTTTACTAGAAACCTGATAGAAGGAAAGAGCGCAATATTAGATCCGCTATCTAATACGGAGATAAATTTACGAGAGAAAATCCAAAATGGTTGCCAATGCTTATTTTGGACCAATTTAGTCTCCCATGTTTTGCCTGAACCAATTCGATCATAATATCATGATTAATGTCACTTTTTTTAACTGGAATCTCGCACGTGCCTACAAATCTACTGAAAGAGAAGCACCTAATTCTAAGATCTAATACGGAGATATAAATTTCATAAACGAAGAACTCACTGCGATGCCGACGCGACCACGGGACATTCCAAACTGCAAGTTGATAGGGAAGCAGAACGACTGTCGCGATACAATATTCTGTCGCACCATGCAGGAATACGTTTCTTCTCCCCAGAATCATACCCTTAACAAAAGTGATAAGATTATAATTGATTCCTTAAAACCTATAAAAGTGTGCACTTGAAATTTAAAGAGCTAGGCTACTTCTATTTATTTAGTTTACTTACCTGCCAATCCCGGTTGGTACTTTTCGAACTTGTAGGTCGGAGGGAATCTGATGACGGCTTCACGCATCCCTTGGAAGGCGTTTCCAGACTTCATTTCTGCACGCAACTGATCCATCTCTCTGAGCCAGTCGAAGCTTCTCTGGGAGACGAAATCCCGAGCCTGATCGTAAGATATGTCGTTCAGACGGTAATTGAAGTCTCCCAAAAACACCACCATATCAGCATCGGATAGCTCAGGAAGACCTTCCATGGAGTTTGCAACTGTACCACCCTTCACCAATCAAAATATACGTAATTTTTTTAACAGACCACGCTTATAATAAGGGAATTCTATAAACAGAGACATGAAAAAATATAGAAATTTGGGTCATGGGCTCACATTAGCATGACGAGTTGTCTGCGATGGATTCGAACCATTAGGTGGACGATCAAACACCATCGTTCGATAGACGTGATCGAAGTCAGCATTTCGACGATTTACAGCTTCTAAATGCGCAGCAAAGTGACAGTTTACAAAGCATACGACTCTACGGTAGATTCTCATCCTCATCCCAACAGCTCCCTGCAGCAGCTAACTTAACTTTTATTAGAAAAACGGTAATGCGTTGAGTACAAATGAAGTGCATACTAATAATAAACTCGCCTTGTTACCAATCGCCCGTCCCAGTCCACAAGGAACCGCTGCTACGTCAACATCTCCGACATGGGCTTGAATTTTGTTTCTTATCCTGAGGAATGATTTCAAGACAAACCAATCATCCATCATACTAACGAAACAAATACGTAATAATTTAAACTTGTAACGGTTTAGAAGACACAGCTATTTATTACCACACCGCGATTAGCAAGCCCGCCAACTGCCTTGAGCCCACGCATGTAAAGGTGGATCCCTCATCCAATGTTTTCCCTATCATTTCTAGCCACCACTGCCCAGCTGAACTACCCTCGACACCCATCTGCAACTATAAATACAAAATAATATATACACTAAAAGGAGTCAGGAGCTGATGAAAGTGGAACAAGTGCTTCTTTTTATTACCATAAAAGAAATGCAATGACAATGGGTTTCAAAAATGTCTCACCGTTTCCTTAGCTGCAGAAACTGCGAGAAAACCAGCACCCATCTCCACCTCCTGCAATCCCACGACAACAACATCGATCCCCGCCACAGCAGATCCCAGCCAAGATATTAGGGAATCATGGGATGCTTTGCCTTCTCCAACATTCCAAGTTCCAGCCAATATCTTCAACTTCTCTATCCTCGTATACGAAAATTCTCTGAAGCTCAATTCTGTTCTCAGTATATCATTCAGTGGCCCAGGGGAAGTCACACTCCACCCTCGAACACCACCATGGTTACCTAAAGAGAACACATAGCCCGAGCCAACTGCCAAGCCTATGATGGGGCTACTGTGGCCCACCCACTCACCCAACAAATCACCGTTGAGATCCAATACCTGTATCACACCATGGTCATACCCGACCCATATTCTCGACCCGACGCTGCACATGCATTGAACAGAACAGGGATGGTAATGAACGTCTTGAATTTGAGAGCCATTCCCATCCCATTGAACGAGCGAACCGTTGGCAAATCCCATCCATACGTTTCCATCTGGCGTTGATACCAATGCTTCGATACGTCTGCTGTCTTCTTCGCAGCCTCCTTTAGTCGCAGCTCTAAGAACAGCGTCTGCTGCCCCAAGTATGGCGTTGCGCGAGCGTTGAAAGAAACTGAACGAGTTTTGGAGTTTTTCCTTTGGGGTCGAAATGAATGGGGATTTTGCTTCTTCCTCCATTAGTGGATCGGAGGGTATGCTTTCGATCTCACCATTGATGCTGAGCACCTTAAGTAGGTCTTTGGTCCTTGCATCCCTATGTGGTGAACAGAAGAAGTCAAATAAGTTTCAGATATTATTCATCAACAAAACAGGCCAAGACGATTACAATCTGTATATGTTCTCATAAAAGAAAATGGTAAGCTTAGAAAGAGTGTTTAATTTGCAGCAGTGCAAGCACATATTGAGTAATCTCAAGTATATAACAACCATTATGATGTATGTGCGCTTAAGACATCTATAGAAAATTGCTATAATGGATTTACCATAATGCAAATGAATGATAGCTGGCACTCCACACCTTCGCGCCGACGTGATCGGACAACATAATTCTGACATCTGAAGAAAATATGCTGCAACAAGCACCGTTTGCTACTGCAACTTGTTTCTTGAGATCAATCGACCTCTCCACCGTTAACGCAGCCATGGGCCTTTGTTCATAGGCTAAAGCAAGGGACTTCTCCATAGCTTCCCAAGGCCAGATCTTGATCGAGCCTCCCTCTGATCCAGACCATATATCCCCTGAGGATTCAAATAAGAAAAAAAAAAAACAATTATCATTGCTGTACCATACAAAGCTTCCCTTTTTCCCAAATCGTAATGATTTGGTTTCAAGCAATCAATAAGTATCGGAAAATTCTATCAGACAACACAAACTAAATCCCATATCTTCCATTAATCCAAACGAGTGAAATGATCAGAATCAGAAAGCAGCATAGAAGCAAAAACCCACATAAAGCTCAATACCATAAGAGCTCACGACCATAGACAACACTGGCCCTTGGTGCGCTTGCCAAGCAACGATCTCCTTGAAACCATCACAAGCTTTCCCTTTCTCCTTCCCGCTCTTCGCTACGCTTCTCATCATTTTCCAGCACCTAACTCTCCCATCACTGTGCCCAGTCCACACAACCCCATTCGCTCCACAGCCCACCAAACACAAGGCCGGCGACCCAACCCTAACGGACTCGAAGTACCTCATCGTCCCATATTCCTTGTCCGTGTTCTCTACGCCGTACAAATCCCCGCCCAAATCCCACGCGCGGACCCCACACTCCGACCCAGCCCAAAGCTCCGACCGTTTATTCACTCCGCCGCCGGACACACAGGTTATGTTCCTCAAGAATCTCCCGGCCTGAGACTCCCTCGTCAAGTGCGGCCTTATCTCCAGGCACGGCGGACGGTTCGGGTGGACGGGAAACCTAGCCGGCGGCCCGAAAATCCCAGTTCCAAAACCCGACCCGGCGAACTCCGGCAGGGGGCTTTTTTCCGGCGACGGAGAAATGGAGGAGACGGTGGGTTCGTCGTTCTCAGGGGAGTTGTAGAATCGATCGAAGATTCTGATTCTCGGCGTGCTGGCTTCGGCGTCGGAGCTGGTTTCAGAGCACGACGTGAATCGATCGGAGGCGTGATATGAAGAGTAGTAATTCGCGTTTGCCATCACGATTACTTCAGCTCAGCGTTTGATATTTCGTTGCTTTCGTGTCTGATTATGAATGACGATAGAAACTCTACGTAGTACGTACTACTACACAGCTCTACGACGACGTTTTGGATTTGGGCAGGGAAAAGTTGGGACGGCGGGTAAAGTGGGGTCACTACTTCGACGTTGACTAAACGCACCAACGGTTTATCAATCGTATTTTCATTAATCAATTGCGCACTGAACAGCTCATCAAATAAATTAAAATAAATAATCGACGATTTGATTATTTTTAGTAGTGCTTCGTATCGACAATTACTATATAGGGGTTAATCTTATCTAAAATAATATTGCGTGATGTGTCCTGTGTATTACAGACAGGAATTAAATATTTGGTGTCTCAAAAGTCGAATCTACTGCTACTTAATAAACTTTTAAATAATGCTAATCAATTCCCCACGTCGAAAAAGAGAAGAAAATTCCAGTTCTATTCATGTCAAAATAGTTTCTTTTATATGTAATTCAACTGTATGCAAGTTTTAGGTTTGTAAAACTCAAACATAATTCATATAATTTTAAAACTATCTAAACTATCTTATTTTCTCATGTGCAATTTTATAATTAGTCGGGAGTTTATTTCCCAAAAAATCCGTCGAGCAGATCATCATGACTCACATGAATTCGATTTTAATCGGACTACATAACTTGTGTTTGATTAGGATAGAGCAAAGATTAGAATGATTAGTCCCATTAGATGTTGGATTGTCCCACTAAGGGCATAACAAAGAAAAGGATGTCTCTTTTTGAAAATTTGAACCATGGTCGTTTCATTTTATGATTGGAACTGTCAAAAATCCCAAAAACAATATCAAATGTGTTTTTTTTTTCTATCAATGAAAACACTGAATGGCTACTTATACATAACCGTATATGTATAGTCAGCATGTTCAGACCACATATTTTAATTCCGCATATACTATTACCATTATTGCTATTATGGTATGTTATGTTTTTAAAACAGAAAGTATGGTCCAAAATGTGTTGACTAAACATGTGGCTATCAATCAACAAGTAAGTATGATATATTGATAAATGCACATATATGTTTATATTTATATAACGAGAAAGACAATTCTTCATTTAATGCATGATTAGTTCGACTAAATATCTCCCAATGTCGTTAAACAAGAACAACGTGTGGTGGCTGAAAAGGCGACACGTGTTCGTATTAATTGCGTTAGGGTTCTTCTAACTTAACTTGTCAAACACTATCTTGGACAAAATCCACTTCAAATAATGTTACGTGAGGAAGTTACTGTTTTCCAATAATTTATGTTTGCACATCAGCTTCCAGTTATAGAATTGTGTTATTTAAATTTTAGTCGTGGTCGGATTAAGCATGAAACAGGAATTTCTGAAACGATAATTATAAAATCATTACGATTGTTATGTACACATCAATGCACTGTTACATAAAACACATTATCCATTTATTTATAAACCCGACAAAACATATCATAATTGTACACACATTTTCTGTCAATTACGATATTCATGATGAAGAATTATTTGAATAGATTATCAAGAAACTATAAATGTAGTTAGTTATGCTTAGGAGTAATAGATGAGAGCCAATTTATGAGTTCGATGACTTGGCTTCACAAAAGCTCAGCTCGAGGCTCGAGCTCGTCTCATTTTTATCGAGCTCGTGCTCGAGCTCCTGTTAACGAATTTGAGCTCCACCTCCATCATCACTATTCGAAAGCTCACGACCTGATCGTATTTTTATTACAAAAAATATTCAAATATGAACATTTCTTGCACTTAATTATTCTTGAGAAACACCTAATTTCACATTGCTATGAGATCTAAAATATTTGACTAGCCGTCACCCTCATTCAACTACCATATTTCTTGAGGCTAGGCTTAGGAGAAAGTTTTCAATTTACAATGGGGTATTTAAGTGTAAAGGTCCCAATGTGGCAACAATGTCAAAGTACATGGTAGAAAATTGATCAAAAACAAACATGAAAAAAACATGTAAATTTACAAATTTCCAATTTTTTTATTCCAGATATAATTATGTTTATTTGTCCTACAGTTTTATCACATACGAAGTAGAAAACGTCGACTGAACGAGTACCTTCCGTCACGTTTAAGAAAAAGCCGAAACAAATCAATAATAAAAGCTTAACCCAAAACTACGCGTACTAACATATTATTCCTCGGTCTTGAATAAATAATACGTAAGTACTACTACTTATATCAAGGCCTCCAAGGTGCTGGCGGTGGTGGTGACGGCACAGTGACCGGCTGAAGGGCCGAAAAAATCATGTTCTTATTGACCCCAACAACATCGCCGTCGTCCGCCATTAGCGACACCAACGCCGCAACCAGCCCAGCATTTCCCGTGAGTGTAGGCTCGGTGTAGCTGTAATTATTCCTTACATCCTTAAACCCGTCAAACCTGTCCGGGCCCCGCACCATCGCGCCAACGATTGTGTTGGGATTTTTGGCCGGGGAGTCGCGCCATTTCCAACCGTCGGTGCACGAGTACTTGACGTTATTGTGGTCATGAGGGATAGACGCCCCACGGTGATGGACCCGCTTAGGGTACTCGTTGCCGTACCCAACCACGTAACTCATGCGCTTAGGGTTTTTCCCCAGTATGTAGTTTATCTGTTTGTAATGAGGTAAATTTAAATTTTTGAAATAGATATAGATAAAACGATTTGCTATCTGGCGCACCCTACCGTAAGCCAATCTCTCGATAATTGCGACGTCTCAACCTCCACTGACTCTCTCAAATCCAAAACTGTCGCCCTCTACTGCGCGTTAATTGCGAAAAATTTTCATCATGTATTATCCATACTGAGACGATGAATTTTTTAAAAATTAACGCGCCAGAGAGGGCGGCTGATGTGACAACGGACTCGAGTGGTGTGGCGGAGGTGGCGGCGGCGGCATTGGAAATTGAAGGAAGATGCAATTATCGAGAGATTTGCTTACGGTACTCGCGGTGTTGCTCACGGTAGGTGTGCACCTTAGCTATCTCAATAGATAGATAGATAGATAGATAGATAGATAGATAGATAGATAGATAGATAGATGGATGGATAGATAGATAGATAAGATAGTATACTTGTGAAGTGGCGAAAGTTTTTAGAGCCCTTGAAGGCATGAAGTAAGGACCGCAGTTCCACCCCGGAGCGCCCGTCGCAGCAAGGTAATCACCGAACAAAGAAGCTAAAAATGCAGCATTTGCAACATATTGCAGTTCTTGTGCATGTCGACGGCTCAGTTCTATCAACCCACCTATATAAAATACAAATTCAATCGATTCTTTAACTCCGAAAACATGGATCAGTTTAAATATTACCTCTTGTAAAGTTGAAGACCTTAAATCTCTTGAAGTAAGAACACATGGTCAATTCCGTCACATGCTGGTAACTTCTGAGCATTTCCTCGTAGGGATAGCCAGGGCTCAGAAACAACCTCGCCCTCGTAAGGACAAGCATGGCCGCGGGCAACTTGTTGTCCCAACTCAGAACCCTTGAATCCAATTCCATCGCAAAAGCATTGGCATTCATCGGAACGTCAGGATTGGTCGCCAGGGCAAAGTACGAGGTGTCCCCCGTTGCGTAATAGAGCCACGCAGCTCCCCACATGTACTCGTCGTAGCATCCAGTGGATTCGTATACGTAAGAAGATTCCACGTGGTCCGAGTTTCTATGGGAGTACGGCCGTGCGAACGAAAAGACGGTTTTGGCCCCATTGACGAGCTTCTTTGAGTACGCAGAGTCGTCTCGGAATACTATCGATGCAGAGGCAAATGCAGCGCCCATCTCTCCCGCGAGCTCCGGGCTATGGAACGTGGTTTGCACTCTTCTCGGGTATTCCATGTCCTCTGGTCGTTGCCAGCAGTAGTGGTCGTTCGGCTTCAACAACCCATTCGACCCCCCGCCTACCTGCAATACAAGGTATTTTTTTTTATAAAACCCTAAAAATTTCATCCTTAATAAGAGATAATAGACACATTTGTCCATCCATATATCACCCATCATCTTTTTCCATATAACGAACTAAAATATTAGGTGGCGATAAGTAGAGCAGTGCATGATAACACATCAATCAATTAGCTCATGCATTGCTTAGAGGGTTCATTAAAAAATTTAGCACCATAAAGTAAGATATTCTTTGATCACATGCCTGGCTGTATATCTTGTCGATGGTTGTGGCGGTATTGTTGAAAGTAAGCAGCAAATAATCTGTGCCCCATTTGATCTTCTCTCTAACGTTATGGTACTCGTTTATCGCACGGTACTTGGCCTCGTACTCGATCACGCTCCAGCTAAGCATTGTCATTGCGAACGACATAGGAAAATGGTACTTTATGTTGTCTCCGGCATCGTAATAACCTCCGACCAAACCCCACGGAAGATCTGTTAGGTTCACTCCGTCTTTCAAGCCCGAGTCTCCTCTCCATGCGAAGCTGTGATTTTTGGGCAATTTTCCCGCTGCAAGAGGGAAATTACAAGTTGCCAAAATTATTCGTATATTAGTGAAAGAAAACTAAACACATAATCCGACGCACATTTTTGGGCATCGAAGAACTGAAGGGCTAATCGAAGGGCTTTCGTGTAATTGGAATCTTGTTGTGGTACATCCTTGTTCTTGGGCAACGATGTGATTATTATTGTGGGAATGGAGATTACAAGGAATATAATGGCAAATGACCAAATAGTCCATTTCAAAGCTCTTTTGCTGAGAACAATGCATCCGAGATCAATATACTCCGGTTTATTATTTTCTGATGGGTCTAAAATCCAACTTTGTTGTGTCTCGTCTAGAATACGACGATACTCAGTATGTGAAATCGTCTCTTTATCCCAATCGGCCATGTTTGGTGTTTTTTCATCGTCCGTTATATAATCTCCACTGAGTTCAAAGCCTCCCCAGTTATGACGCATTTTTTCCTTTACGACGAATTACGCCGATAATAAACGTAAGAAATGATAAATAATGACGTGATTGAATAATCACATGTGTGTTTGTATTGCGCGCATATATATAACACTTACCTCGATCACGAGATTTTCTGGAACTTAAATTAGTACACTGATCGTCTGGTGGTGGTGTTTGATGGCCCGATTTACCTTCGATGAGGGTTTAGTCTTCTTAGAAAACTGAAATTTATCAAACCGAACACATCAATGTAAAGAGATTGATCTGATCAGTTCCTAATTATTTTAAGATAAAAGAAAAATGGGAATATTATACTTGAAAACGATTAGCTTGGATCCAGATTTATGTGTGTATGTTTAGTTTTTCTTCCTTTTTTTTGGAATAGAGAATAACAAGGTTTTGTAGTATGGGTTCAGGGAAATGAATTTTGGGCGATCAAAAACCACAGAATAAGAATAAATATAAAATAAATACGGTGAATCCACATCCCAAACGACAACAGAATAAATAACAACTTACACCATGCACAATGTAGAAAAAAATGTAGCAAACAGCTTTTAATAAAAAAATATATTGATATATATGTTACTGGAAGGTGAATATCAAATTAATGGTATATGATTACTCAAACGAAATTTTTTGGGAAGTGACAGATGAGCTTGCAAAAAATACTATATGTAGTTATAGTGAAGAATTCTTCTGAGATGGATCCCCTATAGATGCTGTGGTTTCCCTTTTTGGTATACAAATATTACTATATACTATAAGAAAATTAAGGTCAATATTTTCTACGGCAAGTACAATTTCTCAACGGAAAACTTGTTTTTTGCCCGTGCAATGCGCGAGTCTTTAGCTATATCTAGTCGTGTTTTATTAAAAACTAATAGATCGGTAATGGTGACTGGCAACCTAGGGGAAGCTGGCTGATAACCAGTGGATTCCCTCTTAGTATAAAGTAATAGATATGGAAGATCTTTTTTGTGTTTTCTTTTTTTTTTTTGTTTTTGTATTTGCGGTAACCTTATTTTTTTATATGTGCCGCAAGTGTATATAGGGGATTTTACATTAAAATACCCATTAATATAAAAAATTAGTGAGTCAGCACCCTAATCAGTATTTTTTTATATGCAGGTACCTGTCAGAATAAATTTTTTGCACATTGTTACCTGCCTGCCGAAAGTTACATCATATCACACATTTAGGTACCATAGAGAACCGTACTGTGGTACGTGATACAGCTAGAAAATGATACCACCATATAGCTTTCCGCAAGGTACCGTATGAAACGTATATAGGTACCTTATATGGGTATCATATAGATGCGTAACGTGGTATGCAATACACATATAAAAAGGTACATCAAAACTAGAAACATGGTATGCACAGTCGAACGGGTACTTATCTAAGAAATTTTCTGACATGAGTACTGGCTTGCAAATTTTTTATACAATTGAGTATTTTTCAATATATTTACCCATCTGTGGGTAAAAGGCTGGTGGCCGGTGAGTTTGTAAAGAGTGCCGGCAGATAGCATATAACAGCTATGTCTATTATCCAAAGACTGAAGTGTGATCCTCTTGCCGAGATGACTAATAGTGGAAGGTCATATCTTCGTGTTATGTCACAACCACGATCATGCTAGAGCAATCTGAGAGGGAAAGTGAACTCCGCCCCTCCTAGCCACCTTAACCCCAATAGGGTTAGCATCTGTCATTTTAGAGTTCAAAGTCCGAGCCGTATCTTGTTGTAAGAAACTAATGGTGCTCACCCTATGTATATAAATTTTTCTTCTAGGTCGTTGCCTTTTTCTTGGAGGTTTGCCATTCTCGATCGCCGTTTCCTCTGTTGGTCTTTCTATCTTGGTATTGTATTCGTGAGTGTGGGCATATATCGAGCCTTCAGTAACGGATACAACTTTCAAGAGTTGGGGGGTTTCAAAGTTAAATAAGCCCAAACTGGGGGGTCAATGTTTAATAAATGACTTCAGGAAAAACGAAAGAAAAAATACTTTGAGTGGCATTCAAACTCACATGAATTGCTTGAAAGACTTTTAACTACTTTACAGTTTCCACTAGGCTAAGCCGTGTTATTTGATTTAAGTATATACAAACTGATTGTAGATGTTTTGGCTGGGGTCAATGGCCCCCCAAGCCCCAACGTAGGTCCATCCCTGCGAGCCTTGCGTTTATTGAGAAACGCGACGGCTTTCACGGCTTGACGCGGATCGGGACGTGACAGCATAACTAGCATATCATGAGGGTATGTCATGTATAACTGATTTACAAGTGATACAAATAGAGTATGGAATGATAAAATTTTGGGTTCAAAGTATAATTATTAGCAATTATTTTAATTGAATTGATGACAGTCAGTTGGTGTTTTGAATAATTTTGTGGTGAAATAAAAATAATGATAGTTACTATTAAAATAGTTAAATTATTTTTGTATAACGTGAGAATATTATCTATTTTGTAATAATGCCTTCTAAAAATAACACTTTCTGCAGAGTGCCTAACGGAACCTACCATACCAGTGCCAACTCGTCAGTCATATATGCTCGTCGCACTCTTCGTCCTCAGAATACCCAGACAAGGTCGTACGGCTGGTAAGCGCACAATCGCAGACAGATTCGGTCGTTATGCTACATACTCTCTCTTACCCCAAAGAAACAAACCCAAGACACAGACGAATGCCTCGACCAATCACTGGAACACGAACCTGATGTTTGTCCCCTCAAACCCAACGCTGTCGATTCTTGAAACTAAATGCAAGTCCATGTTCCAACTCAAGCAAATCCAATCCCACATGGTCGTTTCTGGCCTTTGTTTAGATGGGTTGGCTTACAGTCGCTTGGTGGCTTTCTGTGCACTCTCCGAAAGCGGTGATATTGGGTATTGCAAGAAGCTGTTGTTTGCGATGCCAAATCCCAATGCGTTTTCTTGGAACGTAGTCATCAGAGCATTCTGCGATGGTCAGAACCCTTCTGAGACCTTTGCCTTGTACAAAGAAATGTTGCTTCTTTCGAGTGATCTACGGCCCGACAATTATACTTTTCCTATGTTGTTCAAGGCGTGTACGAAACTGCTGGTGTTTTACCTGGGCCTCGAGGTCTTTGCGCACGTCGTGAAAATGAACTACGGCGGCGACAGATTCGTGCGTAATGCTCTTATTCACTTCTTGGTCTCGTGTGGGCAGTTGGAGAGTGCTGGCAAGGCGTTCGACGAAAGTCCTGTTAGAGATGTTGTTACTTGGAATTCTCTGATCCACGGCTTTGTCAAGAGTGGGAGAGAGAAAGAGGCGTTGCGGATATATGACGAAATGATTAAGGAGAACAACGTCGCCCCAGACGAGGTCACCATGATCAGCGTCGCTACTGCTTGCGCTCAGTTGGAGGATTTGAATCTTGGTCGTAATTTCCATCGATATATCAGAGATCACCGAATAAAGATGACGACCTCACTCAACAACACCCTCATGGATATGTACGTCAAGTGCGGAGATCTCGACGAAGCCAAGTCCTTGTTCGAGAACGCGCACGAGAAGACGGCCGTAAGCTGGACAACTATTGTGTCGGGCTACGCCAAATTCGGGCACTTAAGCATCGCCAGGAAACTCTTCGACCAAATGCCCGAAAAGGACGTCGTCCCATGGAATGCCATGATAAAAGCTTACGTCCAAGCCGATCGGGGCAAAGAGGCACTCTCCTTATTCCACGAGATGCAGGCGACAAACGTAAAGCCCGATTCCGTGACTATGGTCACATGCCTATCAGCTTGCGCTCAACTTGGAGCCCTCGACGTCGGAATTTGGATTCATGGATACGTCGAAAAGCACAATCTTTCACTAAACGTCATCCTCGCAACGGCATTGGTGGACATGTACGCAAAGTGCGGTAACGTCGCGAAAGCCCTTCAGCTCTTCCACGAGATCCCGGGTCGAAACGCGCTCACCTACACCGCCTTAATCAATGGCCTAGCTCTCCACGGAGATGCTAAGGACGCCTTAAAATTCTTCGAAGAGATGATTGGCTGTGGCCTCGCGCCCGACGACGTCACTTTCCTCGGGATCTTGAGCGCTTGCTGCCATGGCGGTTTGGTCGGGAAGGGCCGTGAGTTATTTTCTCAGATGAGGTCGAGGTTCGGAGTCTTACCTCGTGCCAAGCATTATTCTGTCATGGTGGATCTTCTGGGCCGGGCCGGGCTTCTCGAGGAGGCCATGGAGCTCGTCGAGGCCATGCCAATGAGGGTCGATGCAGTGGTTTGGGGAGCCATGTTTTTTGCCTGTCGAACGCACAAGAACGTCGAGCTGGGCGAGAGAGCCGCGCGCGAGCTTTTGGAGTTGGATCCACGGGACAGCGGTATATATACATTGCTCGCGAGCATGTACGTTGAGGCGAACATGTGGGACGAGGCTCGTGAGGTGAGGCGGATTATGAGAGAGAGGGGCGTCGATAAAACGCCGGGTTGTAGCTCTATTGAGATTGACGGGAATGTGTTTGAGTTCATCGTCAGGGACGAGTCGCATTCGCGCTCAGATGAGATATACGAGTGTTTGATTCGTCTGTCGAAGCAGTCGGCGAGTTTAGGAGAAGGTTCACCTGACGACAATGTGTTGCTGAATTGCTGACTTGTACAGATTCTAGTTATTTTTCGAAGTAACTAATGGAACTATATTTTGATTGAGTAGAGAACAAATATTACTCATCGTATGAAATTGACACAACCGAAGGGGACTGTGGATGTGGAATGCAGTGGAAAATATACTTTTATATGGGTAGAACATCTACAACCTCTCATTCTCCAACAGCTAATTATTCTCCGATAATTACACAGCTATGAGCTAACTATTCTCAAAAAAAAAAACAAGAAAATGTTACTATATATTTGTCTCATTAACTGAAAAAACAAAAATAGAAGATAATTATAGCAAAACATGTTGTCAAAGTGAACGTAGCCTTTTATCACCAACCACTTTAGATGCAGCGCAAATCAAGGGGAAGTGATAGGGTTCGTTCATCGGCATGGGAAAAAAGTGCCGAAGTATTGTCAACTAACATACAAAGTTGTACATATTTTAAGCTTTTTATTACCAGAAAACTTTTGCCACGCCACGACAAACTAACTTTCCACAACCAACCAACTCGTCATCCAAGAGAAATACAATTGAGAGTTGTAAGATAAGACTGTTCATTTTGATTGAAAATACATATGATAATTGGCATTTAAAGCTAAAGGACCCCACCAGTTTCATTTAGGATTAAGTACCTGTCAGAAACTTTTTAGTTTTAAGGACCCGATACACTTAAGTATTTTTCAGTACCACTTCATGGACATGTACTACCACTTCATGGACCTGCAATACCACTTTGTGGTTTTTCAGTACCACTTCATTGTCTGTAATAACACAAACGATAGTCCGATACCAGTTCATATACACTGTATTGTGAAAATTTTAGTCCTTATCCCTAAATTTTACAGAAATCGAGTCCTTAACTCTAAAAAAATTCTGACAGGGTCCTGAAACCTAACTTAAAACATTTTTGGGTCCTGAAACTTAGTTAGACCAATTTTATTTCCCCCATTCAAATTTAGTTGTTTTTTTTTAACCATGAGAACTATGCCTTGTCGTATTATCCTGCAAAACTATCATAGATACATCTTGACAAATTAAATCAGGGAAATAAGGACAGTGAGAATCGATTGTGACATTTTAACCAACACCTTGAGGGGTCGTTTAAAAAGATGGCCTTTGACATGGTCAATGTTAAAAAAATAGCCTCCAAGTGTATAATGACATTTATACCCTTACTAAATGGGTCCCACTTTTGAAATCGATATCTGTTATCGGGGCCACGAAAGGGTGGGTGGGCGGGCCGTAGTCCAGTGGTCGTGTAGTCAGACGTTCAATTAGTAGGTCATGGGTTCAAATCCCCAACACGTAATTTTTTTTATTTTTTTACAACATGGGCGGGACCCCTGCAGCATGGCGCGGGACCCCTGCCGTGTGTGTGGGGACCCCTGCTCTCTGTGCAGGGACCCTTGCGTTGTGTGCGGGCAGCAGCGCAGGGGTCCCCGCACACAGCGCAGGGGTCCCCGCACACAGAGCAGGAGACCCGCTACGGGCAGCAGCGCAGGGGTCCCCGCACACAGCACAGGGGTCCCCGCACACAGCACAGGGGTCCCCGCACACAGAGCAGGAGACCCGCACACAGAACAGGGGTCCCTGCAGCCTCGCACAGCACAGGGGTCCCCCTACACACAGCGCAGGGTTCCCAGCACCAGGACCCCCGCACACAGCACCAGGTCCCCCGCACACAGCGCAGGGGTCCCCCGCACACAGCGCAGGGGTCCCCAGCACACAGCGCAAGGGCCCCCAGCACACAGTGCAGGGGTCCCGCCCATGCTGCACACCAGATGGCGGGACACCTGCTATATAGCACAGGTCCACTGAGCAGGGGACCTGTGCTGTATAGCAGGGGTCCCCCTGCTATTTTTAAAAAGATGCCCTGTCAAATGACGTAAATACCCTTAATTTGAATTTTTTTTAAAAACATAAAAAATCGACGGGGCTATTTTTTTAACGTTGACTATGTCAAAGGCCATTTTTTTAAATATTCCCACCTTGAGCACAAACCTTGACCTACAACCACCTTAAATCTTTTTATATATATACTTTTAATTTATAGGTATTCTTAGTTGTTTATTGTGAGTCGATTACAAACCACACCGTCACACAAAAGTCATAAAGAACATGGGTTGTAATGACATTTCTTTGAGAAGTCTTCATGGGGTTAAACCCATGACTATCGTTGTTGGATGAATTTGAGACGTAGCCATCGGGTCCCAGGGATCAGTTCCACCTCTGGTTAAACCCATGACTATCGTGTCGGATGGATTTGAGACGTATCCATCGGGCCCCAGCGATTAGTTTCATCTTTGGAGTGTGTGGCAGTTAGCCAATAGCCGACTAAGTGTGAGAATACCCCATGACACAAAAAATAATAATAATGGTTAAGTATTTGGATTCCACCGAGGTATGGTTTGACTAAGTGCACGTTTCACACTTCACGCACATCCACAAAAGATCATGTCTCTCCCTCTCTCACCTAATAGTAACGTGCTTATTTATGTTATCATAACTAATTTCACCATTTAAAGAAAAGTTCTAAGAAGTCAAATTTTAATAGATGATCGTTCCTATCTTTCAATGCCGACAAAATCATACTGTGTGTGTGTGTGATATAAACAGTTCGTCTAGTGACCAAACACATTTCAACCAGACACTCACTTGTCAGAAACAACACAACATATAAACTCATTAAATAGCCCCTTTATAGCAGTTAGCTTTCAAGAATATCCTTCTCCTAAGCTCAAATCAATGGCTTTTTCTACAGTAAGTAGAGACACAAACGCCTTCTTTTCATTAAGTTGCATCTCTTTTCCTTAGTTTTTTTTATATTTATTTAAATTCAGGAATATTACTACATGAGGAAGAGTGGGCAAATTCCAGCTTTCGGAGACTGGGAAAAGGCCAACGATTTGCCGATAACGCAGTACTTTGAGTGTGCAAGAAAAGCTGGTCTAAGTAGCTGTAATAGAGACTGTTGTAGTAATAACAACGTTTCTTCTTCTTATTCTTCTTCTCATGTAGTAGTAAATAATAGTGCTGATCTGTACGGATTTGGTTTCCATGAGTATCAGCACAAACCTGCAATGCATCATCATCGTCATCATCATCATGCTTATGCAGTTCCACACACAAAGGTACTAATCGCTTCTGCTATCTCTTTTTTCCATGGAAATTTAACGAACAATTTTTACACGTGTAAATGGGATTGTTCAGCAGACAAGACGAGGAATTGACAAGAGCCACTCGCATCTAATAGAGCAGAGGAAGCAGATTAAGGTTGGAGATTTTGTGAGGCCTAAAGATGTCATAATAACTTCATCACAGCAAAAACAACAGAAGATCAGTAATATCAAGCCTGTAGATGAAGATCTCTATAAGATCCCTTCTCAGCATCTACAAAACACGAAACGAGTAAGCCATCAATCTATGTGTTTTGTGAATTATGTATACAGATAAGTGAAAATTATTTTCCATTTTTCAATTGTAGAAGACAATGCTGGGATTTTTCACAAGATGTATGGCTCCACCTTGTGCTGCATGAGTCTCACAACCAATCAAATCAAATGGGCTATTTATTAACTGAAAAAGAATATTCAATGTATCGATATACCTACTACCACCAACATAGTGTTGAAGGATATGTTCTTCATAATTGTAGTGACACAAAAGTCCTGCTGCATATTCATAAAGATCATTATGCTATTTGAATCCTTTTAGTTTTCTTGATGGTATTTCGTTCATCACACAATCACAGCACAAAAGAACACAAGATGGTCTTATAGCATTATCCAACAGATCAAAAAAATTCCCATTTGTGTACATTTTTCTAGCAAAATCAGAAAAAAATCTTGGACTGCAAATCAAGATGCAGCTAAATTTACCAGTGATGGAATGGGGTGATTATGCCAGCAATCTCTGATGGCGTTTATTGTATCGCTTTCATAGCAAGATAGAGCAACGTCCTACAACAAAGTAAATTACAAACACCGCTAAACTCTTGTCACAGTTGATGGATTCATGCCCTTCAAAACTCACATCGAGTATCGTGGCAAATGGAACCTCAATTTCGAAAAAAGGTAAAGAAAACAGATGGTGGTTCTGTTCAAACGGTGATGAAAAAAACTAAGCACAAATTTCAAAACGAAAAGCACATGAAGAATTTTCAATGAAGGATACAGTAGAGGATACAGATTGTTGATGAAGTGCTAACACACCTTCACGTTCATCTGCTGCCAAAGCTAATAGAAAGAGAACATAAAAACCTCAGAGTTAAGGCCTGGGGAAAGTTGTAACCAAGGGGACTCACCGATTATAAGATACTGGAAGTTTGTGATAGACAGCGCACGTATGTCGTATGTATCCGAAATAGCAAAGCCCCACCGATCAAAATCTGTTTTTTACCAATCACCGAGGTCGTCTAGTTCAAGTCTTCATAAGCATTCTCAGAATCTGCAGGATCATATCTGTTTTCAAACTTGGGTGGTTCATGTCTAGTCTTTAATTTTCTATCACGTCCATAATCTCGATCGTCTATGTATCTCTCTCTATTCCTATGAGTACTGTCCCCACCATCACTATACCTTTTGCGATCATTGCTCCAATGCCTACATTCATCTCCGTCTTTATATCTTCGTCGATGGTTTTTTTCTGGTGATTCTATTGCTCTTTTCGAAACCACCCCTACAAAGGACATTGCATGCAACATATCTCTATCACTTATCTGTTCGCTTACATTACGTTTTGAATATTCATGCACATGTTCAGATCTTTCATTTCGAGATCTTTGCTTGTCGTAGTGCTCCACAGAGTCATGATGAGAGAACGAGCCTTTTCTCGGATGATGAGACTCACGTCTGCTTTCATTCTCAGACCTTTTAGTTGATGCAACAGTTTGTATCTGCGAATTTTTGGGAGTTAAAGCTTCTGTTTTCTCCTCATTTGTGTGGCTATCACTGATTCCGCCCGCTTCCTTAATTGCGGCCATGTATTCCTCTATAATATCCCTTGTTACCTGTTAAGCACATAGTTAGTCAAATACTGGACGAAATGCTGCTCAGAATCATATGATTTATAATATAAGTTTATTATACTGATGGATTAACTAGATTATTTCTGTTAGGAGATTTACGTATAAAGCGTTTCTCATATTATTTTCCTTGCATCAGCTTGTCTTGTGTAAGTCCTATTGTTTTCTTACGTCATAATCAGATTTTTCAGTCTACGTACGAAATAATTGCAGACAAATGTTCGCAAGGGTTGAACAATATGTAATACTCATCCTATGGTGGAGAGTCACTATGTTTTCAAGAGTATGCAATAGGCAACCATTATAAAATTCAGTATAATATCAAATCGAATATCAACATTGCATCTCATGTTCCATTTCACCATGTCTAACTGAAACAAGTACAAGTGCAACAGGGGACTTATTTTTTTTAATTTTTCACAAGTATAGGCTCTTGATTACGGAGGCTGCCTACACTATTCATGTACGATACAAAATCTGCAAATGCAAAGGTGAAAAGAACTAAACAATAAGGCAAACGAGATACATAGAAATACAGAAACTTACCTCCAAAGGATTTCGCTTTAACCTCTTTCCACGGTAAGACATCCTCCGGCGTTTGTAATCTCTTTCCTCAGCCAATAGATCCTCCCTTGTCATTGTTTTCCCATTATCCTAAATAAATGAAATGAAGTTGATCAATATAATACATTTTGGGAAGAAATTGAATAATGGCTGAAAGAAAATGCTGCTGATCAATATGATGTTGTAGTAAATACCATCCCCACATTCAGCCTTTGCCAAAGAAGACCATCATGTCCAATTATAGGTTTGTAGTTGGGGCGTCTTTTTCGCTCCTCTTCAGCAATTTTCGACATGTGTTCATGTGCCTTATAACTGCACAAGGTTTCCAAATAAGAGATTTGTGTGTCACATGCCGACAGAATGCATTGTAAGTGAGAGCCATGGACATAGTTCTACTAAAACAGAGAGCTGTTAACACATGATCAATGAGAGTCAGCAATACGCAGTGTGAAGATCATTGGTTGAACTTAATTTACTTCAAAAAAATAAACTACGTCAGATATAGATATCAATCTTTTGTGAGCAGATTTAGAACAGACTGAGTATTAAAACCTCAATGCATGAAAGAAAATTACAGCATCATCATTCATCTTTCAACGAAATTAAGTGTACCGTTGATATCTTGTATGCAGCTGCGAACCCCGTAACTCCTTTATGTGTTCTTCCATAACTGCTCTCTCATGCAATTTCGAAATAGCTTTATCCACTTGTGCAATGGAAATCCTATTCTCTTCGATCATTTCACTGTTGCCAATCTCTTCTGCATCTTTTTCTTTCCCAGGCTCGTCGATCGAGACAACACTATTAAGATGTTCATTCACACCGCTAACAACTTCCAAAATCCCAATTGAGTCCTCAAATTTCCCATCCAAAGGAAACAAACAACCACGAGATGCAGACTCTAACACACACTCCCTAACCATGTCGATTGCAAAAGACATTCCATTAACCTCACCGTACAAGACAGTCAACTGCAAACCCAACCATACTAATACTTCCCCTAAAACTGGACAATCGAAACTCCGATTCAGCTGAACTTTCGCCTCTGCGTTACTCATCAAAATAGCCTTCAAACACAATCCAACCAACACAATGATGTGATCAGCCAATGCAAAATCAATGACTACCCCATATTTCAATGACCTCCCAACAATCCATTCACGCAAGAATGGCAAACCAAGGTGTCTCCGCCTCATAAACGCACGCAATACAGTGTACGAGCACGATATCGGGGCACGACCACCGAAGCCCCATGACTCTAACTCTCTCCGTAAGAGCCAAATGTCCGAAGGGAGAAAGAATTCCGGGCAAGACGAAGCATTGCGATTTGTCCATGAATTTTGTTGATTCGAGACGTCGCACGCATTGAGCAATGTTGGAGGTAGATGGAGGGTTGGGGCACGGGGAGATCGGTGATGAGGTGGTAGTCTAACGGCGGAGGGGCAATTTCGGTAGAAGAAGGTGGTCGTGGGGGTTATTTGAGGAATTTCGACGGTGGAGGTGCAGTTTAGATAGTGCGACAAGAGGGAGGATGGAGGAATGAGGTGGCTGGGGTCGTTAGGACAGTGTACGGCGGCGGGGCAGGGCTGGGCGGCGACAGCGACGAGCGGCAGTGCGGTGAGAGTGGCTTTGGTGAGTTGAAGGAGGGAGGTGAGCTTAACATATACAAACATGCTATTAAAGACTGTTGCCCTACACTGTACCTGTGGATTGTTGAAGCAAAATAACTGTTGGAGCTCTCATTTCTTGTTTTTTCTTCCTTTTTCTGTCTTTTTAATTAAAGAAAATCGTAGCTCCGCCTCCACCTCCAACTCCGCTCGTCGCCTCCGCCTCCACCGTCTCCTCCACAGTCTGTGCTAGCCCTCTCCAACGCCTACGCCTTATCCACTGCAGTCTCCGCTAGCTGCCTCGCCGTCCACCGCCTCTGCCACCTCGTCGCCCCACCCCCCACCACACCATGTAGGTACCGCGTTTTGCAAAATGTGCCGCCACCCCTACACGATTAAGACCGGACCGAATCAAGGTGGGACGGGCTCGTTGAAAAAACACCTCCAGAGGACGCACAACTTCGGGGACGATCTAGAGCCGGTAGGAAACGAACCCCGACAACAACAAATAAACGTAAGTACGGGTAAGAATTTTGTTATTACTAGGGAAATTTCTAAAAAAGCATTAGTTAAATTCGTAGTTATGTGTGAAGAACCCTTTTGCATTGCGGAAAGTGAAGGGTTATCGAATTTACGAGTACGATACAACCCGGATTCCATAACGTGACCCGTAAAACCCTTAGGAAATATGTGTTAGAAACTTTTAAGGAATATCAAGCTAGCTTAATTAGTCATTTAGCCAACATTACGTGTAGGATTAGTTTGACTACCGATATTTGGACTAATATTACGTCGCAATCTTATTTAGTCGTCACCGCCCATTGGATAGATGAAACATGGACCATGCAAAAACGTATTCTTTCCCTAGATCCCCTAGATTCGCAACATAATGCCACTACGATATCGAACTATGTGTTGAATGTCGTTAATAAATATTGTATTCAAGATAAAATTATGTCTATCACCTTAGATAATGCTAGCGCGAACAACGTAGCGATAGGGATCCTTCGTAGGCAACTTAGGTTACCCTTAGACGGCAAATTATTACATGCTAGGTGCGCTTGTCATATTATTAATTTGTGTGTGCAATGTGCTTTTGACGAAGTTTTGGGAGATATTGTAGAAAAGTTTAAGGTAATAGGTAAGTTACTACGGGAACGCCGCATCGGAACGTCGTGGAAGCAAACCGTCCTTGCCGCCGGCCTCACGTACAAGAAGTTTCCGTTGCCAGTCCCGACTAGGTGGAACTCGATGTACCACCTCCTCAGCACCTTCATGCGTTACAAGGACTTGCTGACGCCTTTTTGGAACGAGGCCGCAGTCGGCACCACCTCCAGGTATGAATTACGACCACTTGATTGGGATATTGTAGGTTGTGTCGTTTCTATACTTGAGGTGTTCGCCGAGGCTACGGAGAAGTTTTCCGGAGTTCACTACCCGACGTCCCCATTAGTCATCCCGAACCTCTTCGCGATGTGCTACAAGTTCGTGGAGTTTCGCAACAATCCTTACTTGGGTGGTTTCATCCAAAGTATGGAGCAGAAGTTCAGGAAGTATTGGGAAACCATCCCAATAGTACACGGTTTGTCGGCCTTACTCGACCCTAGTTGCGGTGTAGATACATTTGATATTTTTTTCGAATATTATGCTCAGTTTCTTGGAAAGAATGTGGACGACCAAAAGGCGTCAATTCACGCTTCTCTCCAAGAACTTTTTTCTTTTTATGCAGCTGAGCAGGGACATAGTGTGGAGCAGCCCGTACCAGCGAGCGAAGCCGGTTCGTCGGAAGGAGGCGGCGGCGCATTGGGACTACTACGAAGATTGAAGGCACAAAAGACGAAGACCAAAACGCGTGCGTCGGGGTCGAACACGAACGAGATCCAGCTCTACCTGAGCCACAACTTCCAGACTCCTGACGACTTCGACGTATTGGCCTGGTGGAAGTCGAACGCGACGCTATATCCGACCCTCTCCGCCGTCGCTCGAGACGTTTTAGCCGTGCAAGCGTCTAGCGTCGCCTCCGAGTCCGCATTCTCTACCTCCGGGCGAATTATCGGCGACAGACGCGCGAGCCTTAACCCGACATCCCTCGCAATGTTAACATTGTTGAAGGATTGGTATTTGGCCGAATCGAAGAACCGACGGGAGAACGCCATCGACGAGTTCCGTTCTTCCAGTTCGGACGAAGACGAAGAGGCCTCTAACATAGTTTTAATTAATAGTCAAGTCGAATAAATTGTATTTTTTATTTCGAACATTTTTTCCTTTTTTGTATTTTGTACTTGTAAGTTTTAAATTTATTTTTCTTTCTTTTATGTTTTTATTTGTATTTTTAGGTAGTTTTTTTTTATTTTTTTGTACTTTTCTTATCTTTTTTTTTGTTTTTTTGGAATAAAATTTTTGGATATTTTCTAAAGAATTTTTCCATAGCAAAAAAAAAAAAAAAAAAAAAAAAATATTTAACGGGCCGGTTCCGGTTCTGGACCCGGAACCGGCCCAATAGTGGCCCGTGGGTTCTTAGAATGGTTCTGGTCCGGTCCCTGGAAAATGGTTCCGGAACCGGAACCGGGACCGGAACCGGAACAGTGCCGGAACCGGTTGAACCGGAACCGGTAGAACCGGAACCGGTGGAACCGGCCCGGAACCGGCCCAATCCGGCCCATTACCCACCACTACACAGGTATTATTTCCATCCAAAAGCATACGTGTGAAATACGTTTGTATTTATATTATAATATGCTTTACATTTACTTGTTAGTTGTTACGTTCAAGATTCATATATTTCCTCCCATTTATATATTTTTACCTTCTTCATTTGATTTTTAGACAATATACTATCAGAATACAGTTTAATAATTCAAATACGGTCATGTTTGTACAAAATCAAGGAAATCAATATAGAAGGAATAAAAGGATAGGCGAATATGAGTAGTCAAAATTGCTCCTAAACCCTTGCAAAAACTCCCGCTCTTTTAATCGATGCCCTAATCCCAAATCCCTCCTCCCCGATTTGATCACCTGCAGCAATCTCACGAAAATGCTTGATTCCGACTCAGACACGGATTCTATAGAACGCTTCGTCTCATCTGAAGAAGTAGAAGAGAAGAAAACTGCAAGCAATAATGACTGCTCAAGGAACCCAGAGAAGTTATCAGCCTACGAGAAACAGAGGCTTGAGAGAATCGAAGAGAACAGAAAGAGGATGGAATCACTAGGACTGCATAAAATCGCGAGCTCTTTGATGGGTGGTTCTTCTAAAAACTCGCAGAAAACATTGAGTGATAAGAAGGGCAAGAAAAAAATGGTTGACGAAGATGATGACTATGATCCGAACAAAGAAGATGGAGGCACAGATGACACCGACGAGGATTTTTCTGTTTCGGTGAAAAAAGTAATCCCTTTTACTGTCACGTTTTTAATATGTTGGAGACCATTTTCTTGAATATGGTTTGCTTCTTGCCTTTTGTTCATTTTTTGGTCCTTCGCACTTGTTCATTCTGAAGTTATCTGTAAAGGAAAATGTGCAGTTTAGGATTTTATGTGCTATGTAATCTGCAAGCTATCTGTTTTTTTGTGTTATAGCGATGTCAATGTTTTTCTATTGAAAATAATCTCGCTCGCGGTGATCTCCTTGTTAAATTTTACTCTTTTTTCTCTCAAGTGAATATGGATGATACAAATCTTTTGCAACATACGGCTGCCAACTAAAAAATGAAGATTTCAATTTGTTCAGGATATCATTTGAGAAGCTATATTTTCTGGTGTTCACCTTCAATGCGGTATCCATGTGAATTTTGAAACTTCTCATGAACTATAAGATCGAATTATTATGTGCATTTAGTTTTTGCCATAATATTCTTTTGCTATGTCTCCAAGTTATTTGGTATAAGTGATACATCCCTTGAACTCTTCGCTCCAGGCTAAGAGAGGCAGATTAACTCCTAATAAGCTTGGCCGTGTCCAAAAGCCTTCAATGGAGTCAGATTTTGCAGATGATGATGATGCCCTAAAGCAGGTGATGTCACAAATTCTATTTCATTGATTTTTCAAATTGTTTTTGTGGTAATGTATTCGTGGAAATGCGCCCATTTAGTGCTGATAGCTCCGAATGGTTGACAATATTTGCAGGCGATTGCTCTATCACTGCAAGATTGTGCAGGAACTTTGGATGTAAATAGCGGCTCTCCGTCTCGAACTCGTGATTTTCGTAATACGAAAGTTGTGAAATCCAAAAGTCCCGCTAGTGTTAAGGAATCAAAAACTGGTAAAATAAGGGAAACTCTCAGTGTCGATTCAGCTAAGAGGAAAGGAAAGAAATCGGTATGACATTGTTGCTGGATAATCTTAGATTCTTCTAATAAACAAAAGATGTAAACCTTCTCATTTTCTTTTACACGCGTTAACAGATTACCAATCGAGTGCAAATGTCAGAAGACGAAGTGCTTATCCGCTTCTTTCAGTTTGATGGTAGTCATATAGTATCTTCCTCATGACATGCCTTTGTTTAGTTTAGCCTCTACCTCGATTAAGGGCTTCATTTGTAGTTAATATATATTTTGACAGAAACTGGGAAAGGGAGCTTGAACCTCAGGGATTTAGAAAGAATGGCCAAAGCCCATGATTTTACATGGTCAGAGAAGGAGATGGCTGATATGATTTATTATTTCGATAGCGATGGAGATGGAAAGGTTGTTCTTTGTGATTATATTTCATATTTCTTTTACTGGTAACTTTGGTGCTTACTCGAGTACACATTGTTTTGCAGATAAGCTCTGATGATTTTCGCAAGATTATTGTTCGATGCAATTTGTTAAAAGATTCTGTTGCCACTGGTTAGAAGTAACAAAGGGAATTATGGGAAATGACCCATAGATAGACATTAAGGATCCTCTGAAGTATGAGAATATAAGTTGTTAGTCTCAAAACTTGCAAGTATTTTCTACTTGGGGATACACCTTGTATTAGATATAATGTCAAACGCTAGCATCGATGATAGGTTTGTATTCGAACTTTCTACCAACAAAATCTACCCCATACAACACATCTCAAGTTTAGTAAATTCTTAATTTCATATTATGATGGTTTAATTTAATTATATGTTGGCGTCGACCCATTTTGGAAAGGAGGCTGTTGATAAGATGTGGGCATAGTCGCCCTTTGATGCTGCACAATTAAAAAAAAAACAAAAAAAATTAAATAATCATCACCACGTATAGTTGAGTGACTAAGAGTACATAAATCTTTTTGGCGTTACAATATAGGCATACAAATAGACGTGTCTATGTATTATTCTATCTAGTACATTAAAAGTGAGAGACATATAGTAATGGTCTTCCAATTAATTGGTATGACATGCATAAATTATTGTCCTTATACCATTTTAGTTTATTAGAATATTAATTTTACCAAATCGAGTTTTCATATGCGTACAATTAAATGATATATAATTAAAATTAAATTTTAGGTCATCTAATGAATGATATAACTAACACTTAAGTTAATACCATATATCATAGCATATGAATCGAGTGCGTGCTCACACACGTATGTATAGATACATATTATTATTGATTTCAGATACAAATGAATACTTATTATATGTACCAAATGAATTAAGAAATATATACCTGTAACTGTAGTAGACTCGCAGCAAGTGCAGACGATAAAAGGTGATGGGGATATGGCACACTGTGAAGCTGATGAGGTGCCATATTGTTCATGGCCATTAGATGTCGTTGATGCTCAATGGCTACTTGTAATGATAATACGTTGTTCGATATTAATTTGCTTCTCATCGCATCAACTTGTGCTTGTAATTGTCCCATGTGTTCGATCACTTCTTCTAATATCGAAGCTTTGTCAGTCTGGATAAGCAAGAATTGATTCATATACTACGATATGGTATTATTATATATAGATTAAATAAAAAAACATTGCATGCATGTGTAAGCAAACTAGGACGATCATATATATATATGCACGTTTAAAGCTAATCATAATATATATGTCACAACATATATATAGATATATACATATGTGCTATTACTGAAGTGATATTTATCAAAATGACTAGATGATCTATTGTCGGAAGTAATCATTTGAGCCACATAGTTTTACGGAATCAACACATGAAGATATGATGACATATATTTACTTGCATACGTACCTTGGTGGAATTGGGGATCATTTTCTGCAAGGTGCTTATCTTTTGATTAATCTTGTCTCTTCTTTTCTGAGCGAGGATATTAACGAACACTAAATAAGTTAAACATAACGTACATAAGATTAAGTAGTAGAACATTATGATTATAGTAGTAGCTTAGGTAGCATCAAACTATAATGATTGTTACAATAGAATCATATATTTTATCATGGAAAAATATTAAAGAAATCGCCGCTCACTCTTTCAGACTCGCTATGAGCTGCTGCTGATGCAGCCACCGCCTTGCTCTTCTTCGACGATGACGACGTCGTCGTCTCAATTACTTTTCCTCTCTTTCTCTGACAATAATCCACCTCGTTTTTTTCCGTCTACAATCATATGACAATCATAATCATTATAAACCCAACAATATGTAAACATAATAAAAAAAAAAGACCAATTTAACAATATGTAACACGTTCTTTTTTTTCTTTTTTTTTTATTGTAGCAAATTTTCGCATAATAAATAATTCAAGAAATATGACTTGTATTGATACATGCCTGAGACACGCTGCAGCAGAAGCTCTTATTATTCCTCGTGGAAATCGTAGTACCCTCGTCCCAAATAGTTTCCTTTTGCTTCGATATACTATTATTATTATAATTATAGCCCAGCGGCATATCACCCTTGCTACTCATCAGAGTCGTCGTCATGGTGGGAGAATTATTAGAGCTGGGCGAATAATAAGCAGTTTCGAAAGGAGGGAAATAGTCAACGTTGACTTTGGGATCGGACTTTGTGGCTCGGTCAACTACGGACTGTAGCGTCCCACTGTCATTATGCCTCGATAATGATAGGCCTTCCATCAATGGCTGCCCATTTATCCACTTTAATTCCGATACCTCATCATCATACTTCTCCAGCCTTAATTATATATATAAAAAACAAAGGACACAGACCTTTATGTATAGAAAGTCATTATGTAATAATATACCTCATCGTGTGATTTGTTGTGAGAACAGATGATGCTATAATAGTAGGGATTACGCGAGAAACACGTACCGTGATAGTTGTTGGTGGTGATCTTGAGCGGCCAACTGCTTATTATTGGAAGCTGATGATGAATAATTGTAAGTAGCATCGAAAGACTTCATTATATCTCCAGATTTTTCGCAACGTTTCTCTTTCGGATTCCAACTCGGCACTCTTTGATTATTCATCGGCATCTTTTTGCTTTATTTGAGTGGCGTTCGTTCGTTGCCCTTTTTTTTACTTGTAGTCAGTCTTCGGTCATGCATGTGAATATAAATATCTTTGTCATCCACCATATGCAGCAGAGAAGGTCATAGCATATATGTCATCGTGTACGTAAGCATTTGTTGGGAATTTAACCCTGCCCGTGTATTATTGAAATATTAAATAGAAGAAAGTGACAAAACAAAAGATTTGGCGTAAAAACCAAATGACTCTAAGCCGTACGCGGCTTGCTATCGCTTAAGCAATGTCTCAGAATAACTCTATTATTAGGTTACGAGAGAAAAAAACCCGGATTACCCAAGAATAATCAACTATGTAAAAATTGCAAATGCAATTTCTTTCAAGATTCACTAGCGCAAACTGAAAAATTGACAATTAGGAAACTAATTCTCTACGCGTAACTTGGAAATTTTATCAGTTAATTAATTTTGTTACATTTGAACTAAAACGGTAAACTCGAATACTTACTTCAATCCAAAAGGGACAGCGCAGCCCAAGATAGGGGGATCAGTATATATGCACACGCGTCCATCTTTTGGTCCAACAAAAAGATATGTCCACAGATTATATTGAATAATATTTTTCACGCAAGGGATTAGATTTGATATTGAGTACAAACCAGCAGGCGGTTAAGTGGGTTTGGGAAATCGAAGATTTGGACAGTAGCTGACGAGGCAAAGAGTAATTTGCCACGCGTCACAGCCGCAGGTGGGTAGATTGATTAGTGTAAGGGGGGGACTTGTTGGGAAGAAGTAAAATACGTATAAAATATATAATTACTATGAAGATGTAGATGGCGGCACATTATGGGGCCGATTCTAAGCAAACCTTCTGTACTCAGGAGACTCAGTTGGCAGTAGCTTCAATATTCACGTCAAATTAAGTTCAATTATAATATCTAGCAATCTTATTTTGATCGAACACAAAACTTATTATTGTGTTACTAATATATTTAGCTACGTGCATAGATGAGCTCGGGGCGGAAAACCGGACTGATCAACTATCGGTAAGCGTGGTCAGCTGGCGGTTAACCCGATCTCGGTCTTGACTGAAATGTCCGTTCTCGGTATTGGTTGGACTATCAGGTCTCGGTATTGACTTGACTGTCCGGTCTCGGTCTTGACTGGACTGGACTGGTCAACCGTTGACTGGTGTACAAGCATATTACAGCAGCAAGTACAAGCAGCTGAAGCTGACAGCACTGACCAAGTCAAGACAAAGACTCCCAACAGCAATTTTAATGAGTCTAACGACTATTCAAAGGGAGGATGCAATAAATAAACACCAAGAGCTGCAGATATATTTCAAGGATCCTAGAGCCAACAAGAACACATTCAAGATAGATCCAAGAGAGAAAAACAAGAGCAAAGAAGATAATCAAGAAGAGTTCTTCCTCTTTATGCGTGTGTTACAGAAGATAATGAGAGAGCTACAAAGTTCAAACGCACACACCTCACTCAACACAATAGACATGAGATCTCCGCATAGTTTAGTTGAGTGAGAAATCTTAGCACATAGACTATAAAAAAGTGCATAGCCTTCACACGAGTCAAGAAAGAACGGTGCCATCTTAGCATAGAGAGGTAAAAGATCAAGCGGGTTGTGGGTTGAGGCCTACAATCATTTACGGTTGACCTTGCGGGGTGTCGTAAGTTCTTAAGGGACTGTAAAAGCTCTTGAAAGAGACGGATTTAAAAATCGCTAGAGTTGGTCTAGGAGTTTAGTTAGCGAATGTCTAGTTATGAAGGGTTGTACTTTAGTATACATGTGACCGAATCTTCTAGTGAGTGTCTCCCTTGCGTGAAAGAAGTGGAGACGTACGAGTATTGATCACGAAATTTTAGTATCCTAATGTAGGAGAAATTGATCAAGAAATAGAAGAGAAAGAAAAATCTAGAATTGCATTATTGGGACCCATAGAATTTTCTCTCGATTTTCAACGTAAGTGTCTCACCATTTATAGTATTTCTCTCTTAGTTATAAACGATATGAGTTCAAATTGATAGTTGGTATATGTATTGGGACATATAGTGGGACAAAGGATCCATCCGTGTCTAAACACACCATTTAACAATAATCTTAAAAGTAATTTTTTTAATATATTTTCTATTTAAAATGTGGATATTAATTTTTAATACAAGTAATATTTTTTTTAAGAGTATGCTTTGTTAAATTTCTATAAAATGGTAAAATGGTGAAAAAAATTATGCAACAAAAATATAGGAATTTTGTATGGTTTAAACTTTAATACTAGGTTTGAAGACGTATTGTTTGCGTGTTGAGGAGAGGTTATTGGATTTTACACCTAATTAATTTTACATTGTTCTTTTCGTAATTTAATTGAATTCAGAATCACAGGGAAACGAAACGGAAGGATGCAGCACCTTAAGAACAGTGGTTTTGCAATGAAGAACAAGTTCATAAACGTTTTGCGATCATCACAGAAGGGTTTTGAGCGTAGATGTGATGTGGGTTTTACTGGATTCTCATCCTTAGCAACCGAAAAATCACTCTCGAGTGAGTTTAGCGGAAGGGTATGTTCAAATTTCTGATTTCTTATTGATTGTTTGTTTAGTTCTCATTTAATGGTGGTTGAATCGTATTTACTCTTAACCGAAGGGATTGATTGATAATGGAGTGTGAATTGGTGAAGAGCTCTTCTTTTTATTATTTATGCCCTTGGATGATATGTTTTCAAATTTCATGTGGGTTGATTGTTGATTTTAAGTGATGGTTACACTGATGCATAATCTGAATCTGAAACAGAGTAAGATTGTTTCTTTCAGATAAGTGCCTTCTTCACACTTGACTTTTGCATCATAAGAGAAATACTTGTTGCATTTCCCCTTTGTGTTTGTGTAACTGAAAGCAAGTTTATGGTATCCATACTCTCTGTAGCGGGTTATCGACATTTAAAAATACATGTATTTTGATGGCAGTGTTATAGTTCTATGTAAATAACGTCAACGACGCTACTTCAACAGACATTTTCTGAAAACCGACTAGTAAATTTAAAATCGTATTTATGTTTAGCAATGGGGATTGATCATTTTGGAAATGATATATCGATAGGGCATCATTTTGTTTGCCCAACTGATGCTGCTGCTTAATTTTCTTTTATTTTTATTTCTTTCTAAGCATATTGACCAGTTCTTGAATGATTTTGTTGCGACTGTGATAACATAATATGATTTATATGTGGATCGTTGCGGCCAGCACATATGCAACTTAAGTATATAGATGCGCAGCTTAGCAAAAGAAATGAAAATCATTTCCATATCAATTGTAGTTATGTCTGCGTTTAAAATTTTGTTTTGCTTTTCTAACTTTTGAGCTCATGTCATGATTCTGTCCTAATGAGAGTTTTCTTTGCTTTATCTCAGGCTTCTCATCGAGTTTGTGTGGGTAAGTACGTCGTGTATCTTTATTACGAGTACACATTTCATTCGAAGCAAGTGAAAAGTGGTGCAGAGCTAATCTCGATGTTTTTGGGTTATACAGACAATTAAGCTAATCATGCACAGTTTTTTACCTTAGTCTTCGTCCTTTGTTGAAGATTTTAGCTCACCTCTGTCCTGTTTAAATTCGGTATATGTTGGCAATTTATCTTTTTCGATGAATAAGCTGAGGTGTTTATGCTATAGTTGTCATATATTACATTAACCATGCTAATTATAATGGTGGTATTCAGAACAATTTGTAGCTTCATCAGAAATGAACTGATATTGCTGTAGCAGGTAACTATTATAGCATAATCAGACATCAATTGACCAGACAACAAGCGTTGACTTCTCATCCATCATTTCAATTGACAACTCGAGGTGAATACAGCCTGAGGAGTTGTTCATTTGCTCGATATTTTGCATCCAAAACGACAGAGCCAAACAAAGAATCTAAGGTTTACTGCTTAATCCCTCTTATGAAGTATTGAATAGATACTTCCTCCATCAGCTGTATGAACTTCTTTACGATTACAAGATAACCTCAGGATAATGATTCAGCAATTCCACGTACGTGAGTTTCATTTTAGCCTAGAGCAATGTGTGCAATACTAGTTATAATTGGCTGGCAATATGTAAATGCGTATTTGAGTGTTTGCCAACAACCCTTTGCAGTTATCATCAGTATTCCGCGTTATTTTCAAACTAGTTTTATTCCAAGATTCTAAACAAACACAATTTCTTCTCTTTGTTTTTTTGTAGAGTCGTAAAGAAGTGTCGACCATTGAAGATCCCTTTGACGCCCCAACCTATAATATCCCTGAAAAACCAGTGACATTCGCTGAGGGTGCTTCGTATAGTCTAATCATACTTGCAGGTCTTGGCGTTGCTGCTGCTGCAGCTTATGGGGTTTTTAAAGAACTTATATTCCAACCAAAGGAGTGAGTTGAAATGCTGAATTAAATAGATATTTGCAGCTCATGAGGTTTTTTCATTTGTGTCAATGTTCCATGTAGGTACAAAATATTTAACAAGGCTTTAGAGAGGATTCAAAACGATAGCCAAGTAAAGCTCTTTTTCCTTTTCCCTTATTCTCTTCGGTTTCTTAACGTGAGAATGGATTTCTCGACTCAATCATTGCATTTCATATTATTTCTTCTTGACAATATGATACTGAAGGTTAGGGTGAGGATCGGATCGCCCATCACGGGTTATGGATCAGAGAGTAGGAATCGAGCTGCTCGTCAACGAGTTCCTAATAAAGTATGGACAGATGAAGATGGTGTCGAGCACATTATGGTAATAATATCAATCCCATTATTATTATATGATGATGTCTTTATTATTATAACTCCATTAAACAGCAGCTTTTCATTATTTCTGCCAAAGGTTAATTTCCACATCAGAGGACCACATGGAGCTGGGAAAGTGTTCACAGAGATGTTCAAGGACAAACAAGACAAGCAATGGAAGTTCATCTACTTGATTGTTGAGCTCACTTCGCCTTCTCCCGCCCAATTAATGCTCGAGTCTTATGTTCCCGCCTGAGACTATTGGTTAAAACCCTTTTCAGATCTTCTGAGTGAGATTGCTTCATATTTCGATCGAATCCCTGAACTAGTGCTGCAGTGTTTTACTTTACTAGAAAGGCATAGTTTCGAATGCGTTAGTGGAAAAGAAAAACTGCATAATTTTGCTGACATTCTTATAAATCAGGATCCATGGATTGGGTTTTTAAGCTTTTCTTGATTTTTGGGTCTAGTAAAACCTTTCTACAATTTTTATTTTAAGTTTTTCCTCGAAGAGCTATTTGATCTTTGATTTATTGCATCAAATTACAGTTCTGTAATAGATCGTGAACCACGATCAGCACATATTTTCCGACACTTTAAACGTCTCATTACATAATTATCAGTGTTAGAATATCCAACTAACAATGCCTGTCAGTACCTCAGAACACAAACATCATAGTGCCAGATTGTATGAAGCGTATGCACAAAATAAAATTCTTCTCCTACAAAGATGACAATCATACAAATAGCCGAAGCCTCTACACCACATACTATACATCAGTTTTGTCTGAACTTTCTTGCCATCTCTTGGCAGCCTCAGAATCAATTCTGGCGATACGTTCGACGAATTGTTTCTCACCAGTCGCTATAATAGTGGCAAGGGAAAATCTCTCCTTCAGAAATCCTCTCTCCAAGAGCCTTTGATGCAACTCATATCTCGGTATTATTCGTTTCTCCAAGTCATAACAAAGATACGAAGGGAAAACATCGAGGTACTCTAAAGACAATCCCAAGTCATTGCAGAGATAGTCGATTTTCTTCTCGAGACTGCTCTCATGCTGATTCAGAATCCTAGCAGCTATCCTCACGATCGAACACAAGTTTGAGTGCTTTATTCCACGTTGTAAGAGGAAATTGAAACGCTGCTCTAGTTGATCGCTGGTTCCATTCAGCAGATAAAGGGATCTGATTGTGTATTTGTTCTCACCAAAGCCTATGCTGTGCAAGAAATTCAATTTCTTGAAGGAATGAGCATATGTTCTCTTTGAACTTATCTTCTTTAAGCCCTCTGAGTAGTGCGTGTCCGAGGTGTCATGGCAAGTGCCGATGGTGTATGAACACAACAGAGAATCGTCTTTATTCTTCAATTGATGAAAGAACCATTCACAAAGATCCATTGACTTTAAGATATGAGGCAGATTAGCCATTCTATTCCTACCAAACACGTGCGGATACTTCTCTTCGAGTGATCTCAGGTCTTTCCAATTTAGCCCAAAGTGTTTCAGAAATTCCGACACTGAAATGGCGTGTTGATTTGATTCAAAAGTTAAAATTAAGGGTTTCGAGAGAAGCAGCTCCCCGATTTCATGCTTTGGAACGTCCAATATAGAGAAGAAATCGATTTTTCTAATGAGATCTTCCTTCTTGTAATCTAAAAAAACAGCTTTGCTTCTTCCCATCAGTTCACCAATCTTCCCCATCTCACAACCCAAATCGTAAAAGACCCGAACTTTTTCACAGACTTCAAGAACGCCATCGACTTCGCCTTGTATGCTAGTCGATAAGCCATGATCCACAAACAATACTTTCAAATCCCTCAACAAACCATCAAAGCCACCACACAAGACTTGCGGGAAAGACAAGCAAATACCAATCAGACTAAAACTATCGAACCCATATCTATTCTTGATCTCATTTACCTTTATTTCCAACTGGAAAGGCTCTGAATCGAACACAGAGCTTTCGGCTTTACACAAAAGTCCCATTTTACACCAAGGAAATCCCATACCAGCTAATGTACAAACCACGCCAAATTTCTTATAGTCCGAAAGAAAAAACATGTCTTGACCAAGAAAACAATCGGAGTCACCATCGCTGCTCAACCCAATACTTTCCAAGAAGAACTCGACTTCGTTTAGAGGATGGTACCTTAGATACCTCGTCAGTGAATGCAAGTACTCGGAAGTTGAAAAGGGTACTTTGGAGACGACCTTCCATAGTGAGTTAGGCGAGTTGGAGGCAATGTGCTCGGCGTATAGGTAAGGTATAGAGCGTGTGGTGTGTAGATAATCAGTGACTGCTTTTTGTGATTGTTGGATGACTTTAGACCTGTGCCTTCCTGGGATTTTCGAGAAGGGTTTGTTGGTGGAGGTGGTTGAAAAGTGGTGGGAGACTTCGGCGGCGAAGGATGAGAATAGGGCGGTGGCGGTTGCAGTTGTTGTCCGGCGGAGGAGCATGGCGGTTCATTTCATGGGGGTTTTGAGGATTTTTCACGATTTGGGGTTTTAGAATTTGAGGAGTTTGCGGACAGGTCGAAAGCACTCAAGAACCCTAGCAAAATTAGAGAACTGTTCGGTCCCAATTGAACTAACATAAACGTTTTTACATCTAATATTCGAAAAAAATTACACCTTAAATACTGCGATGATCGCTCGTTCTTCGAGTCGACGGACCCATTGTAGGCGTTTCCTTCTAAAGATCAAAGTTCATTATTCAATCGACCAAGCCTTTTAACGTTGACATAAGGAATAACAAATAAACAATAAAGAATTGTGAATAAAAATTACCATTGGTTACTATAAGAAGAGCAACAAAATCATATATTTGTTCATTATATGAAAGACGGTTACAAGTCGTCGGCTTAAGGTTAGTAAAATGAATGAGTGTAACCGAACCTTTATAATTGAAGGTCGGCTACGGTTGAAACAATAACGGTTGACCATGATTAACCGAATCGTTGACAGACGGTTCGGTCACAATTCCTCAAATCTTATGAACGCCTTTACCAACAGTTAGAGATCTCTTTTACATACATGTTATTGGGTAAACCTGACATAAATCCAGGGTTTACGATCTGGTTACGGTTTTTCAAACCTTATGAACACATCTACCAACAGTTAGAAATTCTCTTATACATACATGTTATTATATAAACTTGACGTAAGATTCAGCTTAGATCATCACGGAAATTTTTGAACTTCTTTTTCTTTAAATCCCGACACAATCACATAGCGGAATCTTGACGAACCATGGTTGTAACTTCATAATTGATATCGTGTGAAAAAGTCGATAACAATTGTATTCATACTACTATTGAATGGTGTTTGACGAAGAACATTACTCCGAATAGACAATTACTTATCCCCCGAGGACTTGACTTGACATCGTGAGTAGGTCCCTAACTTTCAAGCGAGAGGTAGGAGGTTCAAATCCCGTCAGAGAACTCGATCGCTGTAGTTTGTGGGATCTTGATGTGCATCCCATGGACCAGATGATTAGTCATATTGGAAACTGTGGTCATCTCATAGCTTTCATTAGTTACTTCATCGCACTTAGTAATTTGCTACTTTAATCTTTTATCAAATACTTGGATAAATATTAGTCTAAATTAGAGTTCGGAATAGTCCTAGAAATAATTGATCTGTCCCCGTGGATCGATACTCAAACTTACTTCTGTTTCCTCGTGGATCAATACTCGAACTTATGTCTATTGTCCTCGTGGATCGATAGTCAAACATCCGTTTACTACTAAAACGACCTAATACTCTTACAAGTATTTTAGTGTGTCATGTGCTGCAATTAATGGTCACAAAATGACCTATTTAATTAATGTACATAAAGTAAGATATATTTTATTCAAGGATTACAAAATATAAAGAGCATGAAACAATGATAAATATAACAAATAGACATCGATTGATTTGATTTCATATTAGAACCCACGACACATTCTAACATAGGAGATGACACATATTCTGACGCTCGAAACACTATACAGATACACTACAACCCATGAATGATAGATAAATGCGTACAGAAGCCAATGAAGTTCATATTTTAACAACAGAATTCCATAATGCCCCGTTTGGATTTCGGATTTCGATTTGAAATCCGGATTTGGCCCAAATCTACCGTTTGGCAATCGAGTGGATTTGGATTTCGATTTCAGTCAAATCCGATGTAAAACCGAAATGCTTATTATTTGTCGGATTTGAAATTCCATGTCAAATGGTCCGTTTTCGAAGCAATGAATTTTTCACAAATAATAATAATAAATAATAGCAATAAATAATAATAATACAACAACAATAATAATAATAATAATAATAATAATAATGGTGATGTGTAAATGATGAGTCGATCTGACGTGAGCTCGATGAACCGGCGCGAGCTCGTTACGGGCTAGCGATTGAGCCGGCTCGAGCTCGAGCTCACTCGTAGGTGCTCGAAAGCTCGCAAGCCGTCCTACGAGTTTGTTTTTATTTAATTTTTGTACTTTTTAATCTTTTAACAAAAAGCTAGAAGTCGAGTTCGACGAGCTACCTCGAGCGCTTGAGGTCGAACTTCATTTTGAAATCCGAATTTCGAAATCCTAACGTTTGCCAAACAATGAATTTGGATTTGAAATTAAGATTTTGAAATTCATGATTTCAGATCACGAGATTTAGTTCGAATACGCCAATCCAAACGCAACTTAAAGGAAGACAAACGTACAAGGCGGAAGGAATTAGGGATGCTCTTCGGCCGGTGCTTTGTGGTAAACAATAGAGGCGTTCGAGCCCAAAGGATCGGCATGAAACTGCCCATAAAATGCATAAATGCCGACTGTCACGATGATCAGCACAACAAATCTCACCCATGCTTCGTAATGCAGCTGTAGTCAAAGAAAGAGATGAATGAAATATGAAAAAATAAACAAATAAGACTATTCTTTCATAATGAAAAAAAACATTCCCTGTTGGGCTCTAAATTGGACAAGCAAGCGTTACCTGAGCAAATAAGAAAATGTTGACGAAAATGCTGATTGATGGAATGATCGGAACTCCGGGACATGAAAAACCTACTGGATCTGAATACAACTGCAAAAGAATGACAACGTAAAATGTTCGCACAAAGTGCATATGCTTGGACTCTATTGCATGTGCGTAAAGGGGCATACAAAATATCTTTAACATTCCTAACCCATTAGCGTGTTTATATACATTCCTCATGTTATCTAGTTCTCTCGGAAGTGAAAAGAGAAATTTCACATTAAAAATGGGAAGTATCTTACTTGTCTCCGATAAAGAGCCCCAACACAAACAACTGCAATAACGGCAGCGAAAATAATAATAATGATTGAAGCTCCGATGCGGAAAAAGAGACCCGCTAAAAAGCCACAACAGGCAATAGCGAAGAGGCAAATCATGCCTTCAGCTCTGCTAGAAATCCTCCTGTTTGAAGACTGGATTGAAGTCTTGTCGTTCCAGCGGAGTGTTACCACGCAAGCACAAACAACCGAATACCCTGTCTGAAATAGATTTGTCATCTTCAAATAAATTAAGATGAAGTAAAGTAGTAGTCTTATCTGTTTTGACATTAATTCATATGAGGGACAACATTTTCAACAACGCCACTCATGGGTGTCGTAGTTTGAAGCAATCCAGATCAAATAAGTCTTTTTAACTCAAGAGTCTGCTGAACTCCCTAGATAAATTAGCAGGCATGATGATATCACACAAATCATGTTGATCTGAAGATCAACTTCAAAAGAACGGTAGTAGGAAGAGTGTTAATAAGTTAAGTAGATATATTTTGATGTGGGAAAATATCATCAACAAGCACCATCTTCACAGTGAGCACCTAATACTATGGACGAATATGCTTATTCAAAGTAAAAAGTGGTAATCTTTGTACAGATGGAAAGTATCAACACTGGGCCTAAAGTTAGAAATAGACTGTATATATAAAAATATATATGGAAAGAGTAGAAAAGTACCAGGGATCCAACTGAAAGAATGTGCGAGAGCACCCGCACATTAAGAAGCCCAGACAAGATGATCGCGATCAGACCGACCCAAATTTGCGAATGGATTGGAGTATGCCGTGTAGGATGCACTTTAGCAAATATAGCGGGTAGTAGACCGTCCCTTCCAAGTCCAAGATATAAACGAGACTGACAAATTGTAATCAAGAAATCACTAGTTACTGACACCAAGATTGTATACAAACAATGAATAGGCAGTGGTGCGCATTTCATTAAGCAAAAATGCCCCATGACATCTAATATATTATTTGAAGTTCAGTTTTATCTATGTGAGGAGATTTATTTTTTCATGTCTTATGATATTTCCATTAGTATTTTAAGATTAAGAAGGTCAATTACAGAATCATTGAGATTCACTTCACCTGAACATAAAGGCCAACTAAAAGGGTTGTTGTAAGTCCGGCAACTGCGCCAAAGCTGATTAAAACCGACACATACTTTAAACCTCGAGCAGTGAAGGCTTCTGCCAAAGGTGCATCTTCCCCAAGGTACTGGTATGGCACCATTCCAGTAATCACCAAGCAGACTCCAACATATAATACAACACAGGCTAAGAGGCTACCGATTATGCCCAATGGTAAGTCCCTCTGAAATAACCAAGTTAAACAAATAAGATTTGCAGATTCAAACTTGAGAATCTTTCACGTAGCAAAAGCAAGCAAGAACGATGTGGTCTTCAGCATATATGATTTACAACACACCTGAGGTCTCTTAGATTCTTCAGCAGAATTAGCAACAGCATCAAATCCAACATATGAAAAGAAAACGACAGTTGCTCCAGTCAATATTGATTTGAACCCTTTTGGAGCAAAAGGACTCCAATTAGAAACATCGACTTCAAAAGATCCAACAATTATCACGAATATAACAATAATCACCTGCAGCAGCAGTATCGGAATATTTCGTTGTCGGCATCATATAAAACTCCCGACCAAGGATATAACTTAAAGACGATTTTGACGAAGAAAAATACATAAACAAGTGTCAAACCTTGGTCACTGTCATAATCGAATTCAGCAATGAAGATTCTCCCACCCCCCAACACAGAACTAAAGTAAGAAGCACAAGGAGAATGGGAGCTAATATATTAATAGATAGTGCTCCAAAAACATCTTCCCCATGGCCAACCCAGTCTGGGATGTTATCCTTGAGAAAAGGAATAAGCTCCAGCACAGTCACTACATAGCTAGCCAGGCTACGTGCTATGCTAGCAGCACCAATATGGTAGTCGAGCATCAACTGAGCAAAAACAAGAAAAGCGGTGAGCTCATTAAAAGCGGAGTATGTGTACAAGTAAGCTCCCCCAACAACTGCCGGAAAGCGAGAAGCTAATTCAGCGTAACAGAGTGCATTCAGTACACAAGATGCTCCAGCAACTACGAAACTAATTGTAACTCCTGCAATGAGAAGCAAACGTATCAGTGAGATATTAGGCAGAAAAAAACAAAGAAGTCTAAAATCTCAAAATAGTTGATATTCTGACATATTCAATAGATCTGCTTTTGGATGGTCTACTTCAACGATCAACTGTTGATATATTCACCACCATCTTATAGGCTGTCGCCTAATAGATACATCTTAATTGTGGAAAGAATCTCAATATTGAAGTGTAATGATAATTAGTAAAAGATTAGGTAATTGGCATGTAGTACAGAACTAGTTATCCAACTGTTTTGCAATGCACGCACTAATGATGATCACCAGGATATTCATTGACTGGGTTCTAGCAGAATCAAATAGTAATCTCGATCAATATTCTGTTTACTTTTTAACAATAGATGCTGCTATGCAATATTTTCTTACACCAAAGTACTAATGATTTCTCAGATAATCGAGTCTCCTTCAAATTTTCCCAAAATGAGAAAATTGATTTTAGTTTGAAAACCATAGTAGGCAAGCATTAGATCAAAGCGCTTCAGATCAGAGCACTCTTCAGGAGTTAAACCTCACTAACGCAAAAAAGTAACGAAACCTTACGTGGACTCATCGCATATCAAGTCGCAATGAATTAGTAGCAGAAATCGAAGTAGTTGCATTAACACGAAATAATGAAGTACTGCAAAATCATGCTGACCTGGACCCGCGTCGCGAGCCACAGTACCAGTGACGACGAAAATACCAGCTCCGATCGAAGCGCCAATCCCAATCAGAATCAAATCGAAGAGGCCTAGCCGCCGTTCAAGGCCGTGTCGGGAAACCGAACGGACGTCGGCGTCCGCCGCAGAAGCAAGAGGCTTCGAGCGGAGAGCCGACGACCAGAATCGATCGAGGTGAGAGGATGTAGAGGACGATGACGATGAAGGCGCCATCGGCGAGCTTAGCTCGATGGTCATGCGAGTGGTTGATTCTGAACGATGAGTTTGGTAAGTAAATAAATATCAGAGGAAGTATGTAGATTGGGTATCTATCGCGGGTATATGTATTTATTACTGAAACTGAACCATGTACACCAACAATGCTAGAGTGATCGGGTAAATGATTCGGGTCGAACTTTTGGAAAACGGTCCTCCTTGAATCAGACAGAGAAAAAAAGCAGAATTAAAGTCAATCGTTAGAAATCGAGGGGTCCTTCCTAAAACCAAGATATGAGGAGAAAGTCTCTTTTATATAATATATATATATATACTAGTTTCAAGAATTTGAGTTATCCGATGTGGGACGAAACTCACTTAGAATCTCAACGCGCCCCTTCACGTGTGGCATGACTTGCCTAACACGTAGACATATGAATCAGGTGACGGTCAATGGAAGCTCCTTCTAATACTATATTAGAAATCGAGGTGTTCTTCCTAAAACCAATTGGTGATGTGAGGAGAAAGCCTCTTACGTATATATTAGCTTCAGGAGCTTGAATTATCATATGGTGGACGAAATCCACTTAAATCTCATCACCAATCTCGCGGTTAGTAGGAGGAAGTGGCATAATTATACTTTGAAATTATCAAGTCTACCACTTTCTTTTGACTCGTACAATATTATCGAACGCTACTAAATTAGTGTGGAGTCTAAATTGATAACATCGTAATGAAAGAGGCAAAAAGATATTTTACCACACAAATTAACTCTACGATCTCAAATTCTCCAGAAGTAAAACGAACGCCCTAACTTTTACTTACTCAAAAGTTTTCACTTTTGTCTCTCAGATTCAGTGAGAATCAGAGATGCATAGAGGCGTTGGTTCATAGATGGGCACGGATATGCTAGATCCGAAGCGAATAAACGATCCTTTGGACAAACACTTGGAGAGACCCTCGCCGTCCACTTCGAGGAACAAGCTCGCCGTACCGTCCACCTCAGCTGCAAAGTACGCCGACAATCGAGACAATTGGCCATCTTCCACTCTTGATACCAACAAGAAGTTCTCTGATGGTATTTGCGCATTACTTTCCTTTTGATTAGCTCTGCTTTTTAGGCTTGTTTGTTGTTCCCTTGGTTTAGTTGTTTGTGGATTGTCATATTGATGCTTTTGTTGTGTGGTTTACGTGTGGAGGAAATATGCAATTCGTCTCCTTTTAGTCTTAAGCATCGACTTCCTTTTTATTTGTTTTAGTTTTTATGATATAGCATATCCATTTGGTTATTCTGTCTGTGCTTGTGATATTTCAGAAGTTTGTGCGGCTTATATGTAATTCAAGTGGTAACTTTTATTTGATAAATAGTCGCCTTTTGATCTTGTTCATATTGAATTCCTCTCGATGACTGATGTATTAGAACTGTTTGTTTAGACATCAAACTAGATCTGAGAGGTTTCAGTAACCATCTTCTTCTTTAGTTGTTCTTTCGAACGTGGCGAATTGTTGCCATCGTTTGCGCCTTCTCATGTGCTTACTATAAAGCTGTTCTGATGAATCTTCTCGAAGCTTAGACCTTTTAGTATCTATCTATTATGATATGCTAACAAGAATGGCCATTGTTTAGTCATGTGACCTGATTATGTAAAAAAAAAACGGTGCATTGATTCATGTGGATAACTAACACAGTAATATTATTGTGTCCATTCATTTTCATTGCAGAGGAATCTGAGACAGACAGCAAAGAATCTGATGTCAGTGGTTCGGATGGGGATGATACCTCCTGGATTTCATGGTTTTGCAGCTTGAGAGGAAATGAGTTCTTCTGTGAAGTTGATGATGATTATATTGAAGATGATTTCAATCTATGTGGATTGAGCAGTCAAGTCCCATACTATGACCATGCTCTTGACTTAATTCTTGACATTGAGTCCTCAAATGGTAATCAGTTTTCCGCGTTTCCCTACCTGAAAAGCTTTATATGTGTATCTTTATTGACCAACTCACCTTTTAAATTTCATTCACAATCCGTGATGATGCATACACACGTAGATGACTCGTTTACCGAAGAACATAGTGAATTAGTCGAATCAGCTGCTGAAATGCTCTATGGGCTCATTCACGTCAGATACATTTTGACAACTAACGGAATGACTGCAATGGTAAAACTCTTAAGTTTATTCGACCGTCCCCCTTTTTCCTAACCCTATCATTTTTTTGTCAACTCTTGAAAACTTGAAAGCTAGAGAAGTACAAAAACTACGACTTTGGGAGATGCCCTAGAGTTTACTGCTGCGGACAGCCTTGCCTTCCAGTAGGACAATCAGACATCCCCCGTTCAAGTACTGTAAAGATATACTGTCCTAGATGTGAAGACATTAGCTATCCTCGATCGAAATACCAAGGCAGTATCCTCAACTCTTTATTTTATGTTGCAACTTTTGGCGTGCGCATGTGTGTGTGTGTGTGTGTGTGTGTTGGAAAGTGATGGACCGTGGTTTAGTTTTCTTAACCAATCCAAAATAGATGTCGATGGAGCATATTTCGGGACAACCTTCCCTCACCTCTTCTTCATGACTTATGGGCACCTAAAACCTCAGAAGCCAACTCAGAGTTATGTTCCTAGAATTTTCGGGTTCAAGCTTAAGAAGAGCTAGCTAGCAGTCCGGTAAAAGGCTGGCTACCAATATGATGAGATTGGTCTGATATATCTTGTAGAATTTGTGTAGCCAATACATTTTTAATTTGCAATGATACTTCTTGCTAATGCCAGTACGCTGTTAATTAAATTTCTTCTCTAAATAGTTTTATAATTTTGCAATGATTTGAAACAGGTGAACTGTAAGTGCTAATAAGCTTAGACAAGACGAATTGTTGTTATAACACACAGATTCCACCAATTGTCTGAAATCAACTTAAAATAACACAAACTTCTGCATAACGTCTAACAGGGAAAAAGATTCAGAAAACTTTTAAAAACAGTATTGGAAGGAATCGTTTTTTTAACTCTCGGTCTGCTCCCTCAACCTTCTGATGGTGCTCCTAACAGTCACGGCACTCGCAGTGCTGCATAAAACAAACGAAAGAAAAAACCCCGAAACTTTAATCCATCTTTGGCCGAATGGGATTGTTATGGAAATGAGCTGAGAGAGATATAGACTGCTGACTTACTTCAATGTGTATGCACCGCCTGCTTTAACCTTGCCACAGTCCTTGCATCCCCATATACCAACGGCTTTCCTCTTCACAGCATACTGTATACAACAACTTTCAGTTTCACCCAAAACGCAAAGAAAAACAAACAAATGGAAGCATAGTCCTTAACTAAGAGCGATGTACTTCAACTTTATCATCATACCTTTCCACAGAACTCGCACATGTACTTACTGTGCTGGCTAACTTCCATCTTCTTGATCTGCTTCCTCAAACTGGCGCCATATCGGGTTCCTGGCGTTATTACGTATAAAGAATCAAGCTTATGGGTCTCAAATATAAACTGATCACAGCACAGAAGAGAAGACTTAAACATACTTAGTCTACAGATTTGAAGCTATGACATCCATTTTGAAGGTGATCATATATAGAGAATGTACTTCAATATGTAGCAAGATTCATCACATATGTGACATAATTTGTAAGAATGTGGTCGCCTACCGTATTTCCCGACGATGCCGACCTTCTTGGTTCTCTTGGCCTATACAGTAAGAACACAGTGAGTTTTGTTTTACTTAGATTAGTAAACAGCATAAAAAAAAGGAACCACATTTGCACTGTAACGGATGCATAACACATTAAGATAAATAGACCAAAACTGACATATTTATCCGAATCACATTCACAACACTGAGATTTTGAAAGGCGTTTTCAAGCTCACCAACATAGAGAAATGTTTCAACAAAAACAAAAAGCAATCGGTTCCATAATGTTGAACTCATACCAAAGACTGGAGGATGGAAGACAAAAACTACGACTATGTTCATCCTCGCAGAAAAACCAGCAAACGACAAGCCAAACAAAAAACCCAATACATTTAACCTAACAAAAAACACAAATAACACTAATTTGAGCTAAGAACATACGAATGAAATTCATAAATCGTGGAATGCGTGTGTGCAAATTGCTAGAGAGAAAGATACCATTGGAGATCGAAGCTATTTGCCGCAAAAAGGAAGCCTCAAACTGCACCGGTGTCGAAGTCTGCGAAGGCAATACGTGTAGGTTTTTGTTTATATAGGATGAGCTGACAATGCCCTACTTACGATATTTGGGCTTCAACTAATGGGCTCTGTAGAGTTTTGGGCCCAAAAGTATTGAAGTTTTTTCTTTCCATGGTTTCTTGGCAGCCATTACAAAGATTTTACCAATTTTAGGAATGGACTCTTATTGTATTTGCGAATGATATTTGAAAATTCTGAACTCACAATTCCGATTTCTAGATGATTGAAATATAGTTTCAATTGGGGTTGAACATAAAAAAAAAAGATTTAAATTTTATCAATGTGTAATGTATCAAAGAGAACCAAATAATAAAACAAAATTTTCATTAAATTATGGGTATAGTACGCTATACCACACGTGGTTATATTTAAATCTATTCCGTAAAATTTGTGCTCATACAAACTTAAAATTGTTACCCACATCTTGTCGAAACTTAGCACCATACCATTTTCTAAAACTTAGAATTGTACCCCAGTTAGGGGGTAAAAATGCAAGGATCGCATGGTTAAACAAACCACCAAAGAATTTTACTCGATTTACATATCATGTGGTTTTTGGTGCTTGGCTTTTCGGATGAGTTATATGCAATTTACTCTTAAATTATTGAACTTGTTTGTTTTGGTTGTGAGACGGTATCCCAACCCAACGCCACCGTAATTCATATTTCTGATGAAGTTTACAAAAAATTCCTACCTACGTATTAGTAATACTTTTAAGTCTTATTTATATATATATTATTCTTCAGATAATATGCATTTTATATCATTAAGCCTTAAGTCTTAGAGTAAACTGTCAAATTTTGTCTTTAGATTAATTAAAAAAATATTAAAATAAAAAACCACCCACTACATTCCAATTTTACCCCTCTATTTTTAGTATATACTTATCTATACTGTTTTATTAAGTGTAGACCGTAAGTTTGGTCTGTCAATTAAAATGAATTAAATAATAATATTTAATTAAAAGAAACCACTCATTACCTTACATTTTTATATTGTCATATTTATCATTCTATTTTAGAAATTATTATTCAATAATTAATAAATGCATTTATAAAATATATATCACACGCATATGAGTGTGCAATTTAGACTAGTACATTATATGACACACGCATTTGAGTGCAAAAAAAACAGTAGTTAGGATGTAGCTCTACTATATCCATCATCACTTATACAAGTGTTGAAATTAGGGAGACGCAGGATGGCCTGCATAGAAAAGCGTACAAGAAAGAACCAATTCTGTTAGCATATTATATTAAGCAAAGCAACAAAAGAATAATATGATCCCTTTTTCTTTTCATGCATTTATACATAAATATACGTATCTTTATATATGCATAAATATCTCGTGAAACGTGGAACCGATTGTCCCTTTTAAAAATTTTTGGAAAGCAATTGCAAGTTCTTGTGAGTCAGTAGTCTCCTTTACAAATGTCAGGAGAATAGTTAAAGAACTCAAGAATTTGAAGATATGGTTGAACATCCGATTCCCATAAAGGGCTATTTGATAACCATCATGCAACTTTTCCAATATACAAAACATTTATTCAGGTTTACTTAGCACCTCATGATGATAAAAAACACCTTTACGTGTCTTCTTGCTTTTCATCAACTAACATATAACTCATCTAAATTCGTTAATGTGCCTTTTTTAAAAAAAAACATTCATACACACCATTCCCTAGTATTAGACGGTTTGTTCTCAACAGATTCTTGCAATAAAATAACTCATCTCAAACTCCACAAACACACATATATATATAGCACAACCATGACAGCAACAAACACACAGACAAAACACATAGAACAACAAAGCAAAGACGACAAATGAAGCCCATGTCTTATTTCATCCCATTAACAATCATCCTCTTCATCCTTCCTTCTCCATCACAACCCCACAACCCTAATAAATTCGACATGCTTTAACCTATCTCAAACAAACCCGAACATAAAGTACGACTTCTGCAAAACTTCTCTACAAGCCTCGCCGGCCACCCAATGTACAACCCTAAGAGCACTAGGTACAATCACCATCGATTTGGTGCGCCACAATATAACCGACACCATATGCTATACGAAGCAGTTATCAATGCAAAACAAGAAGTGGGACGAGCAGTGCCTGAGAGATTGTTTAGATCTCTTCACCGATGCGATGAGCGATGCAGAAGATGCGATGAGGTTCTATGAGGCAATGAATTTTGACGACGCTAATGTGAGGATAAGTTCAATCATGGATGCTTCAACTACTTGCGAGGATGGTTTTAAGGAGAGGGAAGGGTTGGTTTCGCCTTTGACTAAGAGGAATGATGATGTGTTTCAGCTTTCTGCAATTGCTCTCTCTGTTATGCATATGATTCGAAAAGGGTAGGGATGATATCTATGTATGCATATCAATTATCATCATTTACATATATAGGGTTGTTGAGGAAAAGCACTGTGTGTATGTTGTGTATGTAACAAGCTTGAGTGAAAATGCATGTACTATGTGGCAAAGCAAGAAAAATGAAGTTAGAATAAAGAAACGCCGTTATTGAAGATCATACCATGTTGTCTACAAATGAAATTTCCATCTCCAACATGTACTCTTTATAGTTGAAGTACAGGAGAGAAGCGTTCCATCTAATAAACTCCACTAGAGAGTTTGAAATTATTTGATTTCCATTACATCCCACATGCATGTTCCAACAGATTCTCGAGAATGGATGCAAAAGTTGAGATAAAAGATGCAAAAGGAAAAAAAAAAAAAAACTGTGAACAAAGAGCTCAACTAGACATAGGGTGGTTGTAGATGTATTCGATTGCAAGAGGGCACGAGTCAATTTTATCAGCTTCCTTGTCAGGTATTTCGAGCTTAAACTCTTCCTCAAGAGCCATGACAATCTCCACACCATCCAAGCTATCCAATCCAAGATCCTTCTGAAAATGAACATCGGGTTGTCACCTGAATGCAGATAAATTTGTTAGGAGGAGATGAGTTAATGATCTTCGCCACAAATCATAGCGTTATCAACCTGAGAATCATCATAAATATGGAAGAGTAAGACAGATCATTAGATATGAACAATAAGCAAAGCAGAAAAAATATAGATAGGTTCACAGGAGCATAAATATCATATATCATACCAAAGAATCAACAAAATCATATACTCACTACATTTGGGGAGGCTACAACTAAGAAAAAAATAAATTATCAGTTACAAAACAGAGAAATCGTATATCATGTAACCATAAAGTACGGGCAAAGTAAGTACGTGTATCGTAAGAATTACCAAGAGCATTAAGCTTGTATGCATGGACCATATAAAACCTTGTCTGTGTTCATGTTATAAACATCACGGAATGGAAAGACAGGGATTATCACATCGTAACACTTGAATCGAACTTTATCAGCGACGTAAGAATAATAAATGTAAAGCTTAACCACCGCTCTGATGACTATT
>JAPQWV010001983.1:0-67336 GCA_027422505.1 Craterostigma plantagineum | reverse complement strand
CAAAATTTACCCTAGACGGAAACAAAAAGAATTAACTCGAGCGTCAGAGGGGTTCGCCGGAACCTAATGTTTTTCTTGCAGCTTGCAAGTGAAGAGAGAAAGAAGGGTTTTCCTCGCATCAATATTAAACACTCGGAAAGATGTCTTATTATTATCCGTCGATACAAAGAAGAAACATACAACAAAACCCTCTTTAATTCGCGCAAATAGTTTTAGAACTGATAATCCTCGTATCAAATTACAGTCCACCAACGCCACCTCTGCGCCCATGCTGATGGGACATTCATCAGCTACAACAACACCATGACTTCCTTCAAGCAATCTCCGCATCGTCTGGCGAATATTTCGTGTTACAAGACGATGATCATAAACAGTTGTTCCTCGATTCGTATGGACAATATACTCGTGCGGCTTGGATCATTAGGAGCATTGGCCACCAACTGATTGAGAACTTGTTTTAAGTTCTCTTCATAAGGGTCGGTCGTCCTCCTGTCCAGTTGGACGTGCTGCATGTTCCAGACACAAAGGCTGTGTTTGGGTCACATTCGACGGATGACAGTAGAAGAAGTCCAGACAGAAGGCTACTATAGAAACCGTGTAAGGATTACGAGACATTATCTTTTCTTGCAGCGTTAACTCGTTATAGATGATTGTAAGTGTTCTCTGATTGTATTAATAAGCGCCTCCGTCGATACATATGCTTTTCTTTTTATTCGAGATATTTGATTCCGTGCAGACTCCGATAAATACTGATCTGCCGACGGAGAGATTCTTCAATCTATTAATCTGAATCGTCGATTTACTGCCGGAAAAAACCATATGATTAGATTCTTAGTTGTTTTTGTTTGATCTTCGGTCGTCTGAGAATCTTTGTTTTGGAAGGTTAGATGCCTTTTTCAAAAAAATGTGATAGGTAAAATGACACAGAATTTAAAGGAGAAAGAAATCCTAGATATATACGACCCGATTGCACCAAAGAGCATTAGGAGTATAGTGATCTGACGACGCCATATAAACACGCAAATTTTTTATTTTTTTTGGGTCAAATGAAGTATTCATTAAACCACCAGGGAGCCGTTTGTACACCCATCTACTAAACACGCAAATTTTATTAAATAAACATATTACTAATTTTATTTTACCATAACCTTGTTACATACTTCTGAATTTCAGAGTAATAAAGTTGGCTACAGTAGAAAAAAATTTCCGTTCAAAAGAAGAAGCTGCTAGTTTGAAAGCATGCAAGGTTCGATTGATATATGATTTTTTCAAAGTAATTTGTATTTTTGTATTAGCATTTCTGATGAGCTGCAACTTGGTAACATATGAACATAATCCGTGATTTCCTATTATTCTTATTACGTTTGTGTGGTTAAATGTACTATTTCGATGTTATAGATACTTGAAGACGGCAACGAAACTATTATAAAAAAGTAGGAGAATGGGGCGTGTACTTCAATAGAAGTTTGTTTAATGCCGTGAAGATGTCTAGGGGATCGCTAGTTTGAACTTCGTTTATGTATTTCATTCATTCTTAGAACAAAATGTACATTTGTGCATGAGAGATAATTGATTATTAAGTGCCTCGGACGTGGATTGGGAAAAACAGATAACATATTCATAACCATAAATTTTATGTGAATGAGGAACTGGGCGTCGAAATTAAATATTATTGGGCTTCGAAGTGGCTCAATAACGGCCCAACTTCTAGAAGGCCCATGTAGTGCCTAACCACTCCTCAAGTCCATGGCCCAAATTAAAGTTGGTTAAAAACACTCCTCAAATCTTATGTCATTAATTAAAACATATTAATAATAAATAAAATAATATTTTCTATAATTATTTTGAAGCCTATAAATAGGTGATTAGGCTTAAGAAGTGAGAAGAAGGAAAAAAACAAGAGAAAGAAACAAAACAATATCTCTCAAAATTGGTTCTGCTATCGTTTTTGTTCCGTTCGCCGTTGGTGTCTTTTTGTGCTAAAACGAATGCCGAATTTTCAAAGTATCATGGGAAACAGACACTCGTTAAAACCTCTAGCACATACGCGCGGGAACGAATCTGTTTTAAGGAAATTGTGTGCGACACAATCTTCGAATATTTTCTTCCCGGTTCAATCTAATTTCGGGTCTATCGTTCGTGGATCTTTGCTAGGCGAGGGGTGCGTTACAACAAGCTTCTCAACAAGGAGTTGAAGAAGCTGTAAATCGGCCAACGGATATATATAATTAAGTTTGCCTCGGACGTGGATTGAAAAAAGGGCAATTTTCATTTCAGGCCCCTCAAAAGTATAATTTAGGGTTCAGACCCTCTTCGGAAAATATTTAGTTTTAAAGGACCCATTTTTATGCAGTACCACTTTATTGCTCTTACGTACCAGTATGTTGAGAGTTTGTACCACAAAACCATAATTCGGTACAGGTTATGATCATCTGATACCAGTTTATTTTCTACAGTACCATTTTATTGCTCTGACATACCAGTATGTTGAAAATTTGTAACACAAAACAATCATTCTATACCAGTTCTTATATTTTTCATAACCACACAAAATGAGTCCTTTAACCTAAAAATTCTTAAACAGGGCTTGAATTCGAAATCAAACCCTTTAAGGGGCCTGATTTCGAATTGACTCTTGAAAAAAACAGAAAACATCATTCACAACCATTAAGTCACGTGACAATAGTTCAGATTTGTTATTTCTTGGCGTCGGTTGTACAACAACAGAGGCTTATAAACACATTATTCTCAAGCTTTTTGCTTTTTGGGACTTGTGGGCAAATGCCATGTTATCATCCACAGAAATAACTGAGTCGATACACCAACGTACGCATTACTTCTAACACACAGACACAGTTTATTAGACCTTCTCCGAGCATTCCAAATCAAACTTAATTAATTCAAAACTCGTAATCCTCGTATCTCAGAAAACAGTCCGCCAACCTAACCTCCCGCCCATGGCGTAAGGGCACGTACTCGCCCAATCGACCACAGCTTTGTTCAAGCAATCACTGCAATCGCCTTTCGACAATTCTTTGTTACAAGTCGCAGTTCCATAAATAGTCGTATCTTCATAATTACCAGTCAATGTGCTTATGTAGTTTGGATCACTTGGAGCGTTCGACACCAACTGTTCGATTAAGAGGTGAACGCTTAGCCCGTAAGGCCCGTCTGGCCCGCCGGGCCAGTCCACTGTGTTGCATGTGCAGATGTGACCGTTGTGTCTGGAGCGCTTTTTACGACTGCAAACGGTGAAAAGGAAATAAATAATAGTAGCGCTGCTACGACGACAATGTGAGGATTGCGTGTCGTCATATTTTCTTGTGTCTTTCACTTTGCTAATAATATGATGATAACTTTTCTATTGTTATTTATATACCTCTGAATACATTGTTTTCTACGGTGACATTTCTGCCGCTGTTAACGGATCCATATTCTGCGTCCTATTAATCTTAACGTAGTGCATTTTATGTATGCGGAGAAATTTTCAGCATCCTTAAAAGTTGCATAGTGCATAGGTATTACAAGACAAAAGGTATATATACAGACATGCATCGCCGGACTAATTCAAAGTCTTCAGATGGAAACAGCATCACCAATTTGTTACCCGAAACAAAAAGGAAGGAACCAAAAAAGCTCATCTCCTTGTTATTCGCTCCGAAAATATAGAGATTAGTTTCACAAACTAATGAATACCATTACTACGGACCGAATTTGTGTTTACCCCCATCAAGGAAACTCTCTATATCTTAGCTGCTATACGTACGTGTGAAAAGAGTGTTCTCGAAGGCGCTGCTCGGATTCTGGTTGCAAATGTTGGGGGGAGTTTGAGATTATAGATGAAGTTGGAATATTTTGAAAAGTTGAATCTAATAATGATTTGTTGACATTTCGCCATCAGATTATCAGTTGGCCTTAATCTCCTTGTAGATTGATACATATCTTCCATAAAGTTACAACCTTTAAACTAAATAGATATTGATTTATGTTTATTTACTGTTCATGCGTGAGTTATCTAATTTGAATTTGTAACGACGTTTTTAACTATCTGCCAGATCTGGGTCTCATCATTTAATTTGGATCATTTGTTTGACGCCATGTCAAGAGAAATAGACCATGATACACATTGACCATATGATTCTTAGTAAACATTAAAATTAGGTTTTATTGATGAAAAACCCAGAAGCTCATTTGTCTGATTACACACATACATTAGCTTCGACAATAATACACATACACTCCATAATTTGTTCGGAGTTATCCATTTGTTCAAAACTTGTAATCCTCGTATCTCAGAAAACAGTCGACCAACCTAACCTCCACGCCCAAGGCATAAGGGCACGTACTTCCCCATTCGACGACAGCTTGGCTCAAGCAATCGCTGCAACCATCTTGCGCCAATTCCGTGTTGCAAGTTGCAGTTCCGTAAATAGTTGTGTCTTGATAATTATCAGTCAAAGTACTTACGTAGTTTGGATCGTTTGGAGTTTGATCCACCAAGCGTTCGATCAAGTTGTGCACGAGTAGCCCGTAAGGCCCGTCTGGCCCGCCGGGCCAGTCGTTCGTGTTGCACTGCCCGAGTGTGACCGTTGTGTTTGGATCAATTTCGGCGACTGAAAACGATGAGAAATGACACAAAAATAGGAACGCTGCTACGACGAAAATGTAAGGATCTTTGCGCGTCATCTTTTTCTTGATTGACATGGTTATAAATTTTCTATGGCTGGCTAATTTATAGTATATACCTACAAATGCATTGTTTTCGACGGTACAATTCTATCAGTTTCGGCGTATTTTGTGTTCTATATGTGCGGTAAATTTTCAGGCATCCTTGAAAGTGCGTAATGTAAAAGCATTTCATGACAAAAGGGATGATATATACAATTCATTATAGAAGGTTGTAAAAATGCATATAGGCACACGGACGAACATACATTTCCGAATTAATTCAAAGTTTCACGTACGACCGAAGCATCGATTCGTTACAAAAACAAAAGTTAGGAACCAATATATGGCGATCAGCTTTGTTATTTGGTCCAAAAATATGTAGAAAGTAAAAATGCCATTGACTGAATTGTCTTTTCTTGATCACCCATATGTGGAAAACTGATGCTCTGAATTTGAAGCATTTCGTTGTTCATATCTTCAAAAAGACATTCATCTAAAACCTATAATAGTCTTAAAAAACCAAAAAGATAGCTAAAGCTTGTCACAAAATTCGATAATAAACCACCTCGCATCACTAGCTATACCTTATGTTTTTGTAGTACGATAGGTAGTCAGTCATCATATGACTGTTTCAATACACAATAGTTTTGATCATTATCACCTTCCTTCCGATCACTTGTCTGAAAACTTTTTATGTACTGATCTCTGAACTTTGAAGTTATATACGGTAAAACCTCTATAAATTAATAACACTGGGACCATGGAATTTTATTAATTTATAGAGATATTAATATATCGATAAATTAATATTTTACTAATTAAAAGAGAGGCTCTTTAAATTCAACAAATTTGAATGTATTAACAATAAATGAATTCAAATATATTTAATTAATTATATTTTGTACTCAAGACGATTTTATATGTGTGAAGTAATGACAAATATCATTTGAAAATTAGTCAAGTTACAATATCAAATGCTCTCAGTATATCATTGGAGAATCGTTCAACTATATTATCAGAAGGGTGGGATATTAAGCGAGACAAAATGGCGACAACAACCGTTCACAATTTTTGTTGCAACTAGAGAACTCGACATCGGAACTGTTGGCTGCAATTAAAAAAGTTAGGAATGAAATCTAATTAGATAAAATTTTATGAAAATCTAGTAACAAAGAGATTCTTATTTTAGCAATTATCATAGTTATAATTGTAATTTGTATGAATTATTAGTTTAGAATTTTATGGGACCTAATATTTATAAAGGGATTTTCCAAAAAAATTATTATATTATTATCTTATCAAATTTGATGATTTTTTTACGAAGGACCAAGTCGGGACGGGAAGATTTTATACTTTAGAGAGTTTATTAATTTATAGAGTATTAATTTATAGATATTTTACTGTATGTGATTTTTTTAACGGGGACGAAGATAGTTTATCTTAGCAACAAGTTTTTTTTTTAATACATGCTCGCTCTCTCTCGATCTGTTTCTATTAAACACTCATTTGTATATTCCTTTCTTGATTTACACACGTTACTTACATCTCTCGCACACTAAGAGTGTGTTTGGTAGGGGGTATTAAGGGGTTTAGATGGGTAAGGATTAATAAAAGCTGTGTTTGGTAGGAGGTTATTTAAAGGTAGGATTTATTTAATACCTCTTAATACCCCCTATTAAGTATTAAATAAATCAGCCTTACCCCCTTCCTTTATCTAATACTATTTGCTTTGGACCGATTATCCCTGGTTTTAAAATTCAGTTCTTAGGTTACCTTACCATTGCATCTCGTTGAAACAAATCATTATCATTATTTCAACATCCATTACACACCACATGCGACCAAGACATCCAACCAACGACCATCTCATTCGATGACACCCAACCACCAGCGGAACGTCCCAGAGGCGATAAAAGCAAGCACAAGATATAAACCTTCATTACCTTTGAAAGCTGGATTTTATTTTAAACCTAAATTTTTGAATTGGGGGATTTGGTAGATATTGTCGATTCTTTGACTTGATTGCTGCTTTATGAGGTTGAATGTGCTGCGCACATATGGGTTTGGAAGATTCAAACTGGACGCATGATATTTTCGGGTCTTTCTTTATTGTTAAATGAAGTATGCTTATACTTCAATTTCTTTTCTCTACAGTACCAAGGTTTCTTGATTTTAAAATGGGCTCCAAAAATGATGATATTGCTGCGATAATGGTTCTTGTTTGCAACTGTCATTTGTATTGTTTTCTTATTTGATTACTGTTTAGCTGATGGACATACATTTGCTTCATATTTGTGCAGTCTTAATTATTTGGACTGCCACCAAACATTCTTTTTATTGGAGCTGTGTTATCCTATGTAATGAGGTCTGCAAATTGGTGGTGTAATGACCGAGCCTTGGATAAGTACAATGAAACAACGATTAACTGATCAAAGAACACACGCATATAATCGAAGCAGCCATCTCTGAGAATTGCCAACAAAATTATTTCGAAACTTTTTGTTGAATCATACAAAAACAAGCAAAGAGAAATGGAAAACCTTAATTCAAATGGGTCAGCTGCGTACGATATGCAGGAAAAGCCCTAGACCAAGAATTATTATATATTTAAATTATAAATGAAGGGTAAACTTGTAATTGACCCTAGTTAACCTACTACCATCTAAAAATCATCTACCAAACACAACGTAGATTATTATTTAAACCCATCAACCAAACACCCAAAAAATTTATACTCTCCTTTATATAAAACCCAACTAAAACTAATACCATCTAAACCCATCCCGCCAACCAAACGGGCCCTAAGAGTGGACAACTAAAATAAAGGTATATTATGTTTCAGGGCCCAAAATGTTTTAAAATAGGTTTCAGGCCCTTTGGAAAAATCATTAAAAAGGACCTAATTTTCGTAAATTTTAGAGATAAGGACCTAAAGTAACACAAGTGTTACTTCAGAGCAATGAAGTGTTACTGAGGAACAATGAAGTGTTATTTCAGAACAATAAAGTGTTACTGGGGGAACAATGAAGTGTTATTGAAGAACAAACAAGTGTTACTGAGGAACAATGAAGTGTTATTGAGGAACAATGAAGTGTTACTGCAGAACAATTAAGTGTTATTGCAGAACAATGAAATGTTATTGCAGAAATCGGGTCCTTAAAATTAATTATTTTTGTCAGGGCCTGAAACCTAAGTTCAGACCCTGACAGGGGCCTGAAACGTAATTTCCCCTAAAATAAACGCTGTCATGCGTGTCGCGGCCTTTTTCTTTTTATGCGTTTCTTCAGTAAGATCTGTACTGATTTTCCTGGACTTCCTTGCATCCTATATCAATCACGCTTGCTTTATTTATTTATTTATCTTTATGGGCCCCAATTGAGAATATCTATCAAGTATCAATATATGCAAGAAAATTTAGTATACATCAATCTAACCAATTCACAAAATCAACAGTACTCAATAAGAAAGTTCCAAGTTCGAGCTGCGTGTCCTCAATTCGTTGAATCAATTATAAGCTCAAAAAATCATTATCCGTCGCAAATAGAGAGCTAAAAAAGATCACAAAACCAACTTTCGAATAAAGCTCCACACGTCTTATTTGAAATCGTCATGACACAGTCGACTGTAACTACAAAAGCCTTGAACTTGAAAGGGAATTATCCAAGAAGCTGATAACGGTGTACCTTCACTAATAAAAGGGATAATTCTCATATCGCATTTTACAATCCACCATAATGACTTGTGCACCAACAGCGTAAGGACATAAGTCGAAAATGTCTGCTTCAGCTTGTCCAAGCAGCTGTAGCAGTCGTATGCTGTCGTCAGTGTGTTGCATTCAGCATATCCGTAAACAGTTGTTCCTTTGTACGTCCCAGTCGTGTAACACTTGAACTGCGAGTCGTAGAAAGTGAAAGAAACCAAATCGTTGACCGTATCAGCGACATTACTTCCATAAGGGTCGTTCGTTTTCCACGTGTTTGGGTTGCATTCGATATCTGTAATGGTTGTATTGGGATCAGCTTCAGTGATATCAAAACTATTTGGAACTATCAGTAATCCTATAGTAATGGTTATTGTAATGGAATATTTCAAAGGAACACTAGACGTGTATTGGAACTTCATATCGGTTTGATATAATATATCTTTAGGTCTTAATTTGTTTTGAAATATATATTAGTGCGATTGTGAAGACATGACCGACGTTTGATCATAGGACTTTTTGAAATATTACAGTAAATATCGTCAAGACAAGAATTTATATAAAATTAATTCTCTGTGAATTTGTGCGACGAATGTCGTTGTTGTAAAGCTATACATAACAGTAGCGGAAACAAGAATTTCAGGCTTGCGTCCTTTGTGTATTGGCTTACTCGCTAGACTAAACATAAAGGCGGCTTCAATGAAAGAATGAGCACAATAATGTTCCGTTGGTGTTGACTTTTTTTTCGGATTTAAGAACTGATGCTTGAAACTTTAATCATTTCGTTATAACTGAAAAATATTAAAGAAAACTTCTTGATCGATCAGATTTTCCAAACTAAAGTAACAGTGATTGGTTAGGATAATCTGTAAGGAACTATATACCTATACTCTTATACTAGTAAAATCCGCACAGTCAAATGTCTGTGCAAAACAAAAAAAAGTTAATATTAAGCATTGTTAGTGTAAATAACTGCTGTTAGTGGGCGGTTATTTTAAGTATTAATTTTTCTTAAATTAAGAATTCATACAGACCAAATTAAGTTCAAATTAGAGCAGTTTAACCAAGCCCCTCTCCCTTAATAAAAGAGAATAGATAAAGTCGACGGTAGGATGAATAAAAACTATCAAATTGTTCTGTCAATTGACAATGATTATTTACAATTTTATCCTTAGTTGTTTAATTATAATATACCTTTTTTTTTATTTCAATATATTACAAATTATCTTTGAAATTATTTTATTTTCAAAATTATTTAATAATAATATGAAATGTAGAAAATATAAAGTAATTTGATATATTTATATACCCATTGGGTGTGCTAAATATAATAGTAACAATAAGCAAACCAATGTTGCGGTTACGCAAGCAAATAAATTTGGAATTTGAAAATACGAAATATTTAGTAAAATAATATTCTTTAATGGCCATACGATTGGTGAACGTAAACTATAGACCTCATTATAGATAAAAGAACCGAACTACTGAACTAGTAAAGAAACAGTAATTGTGCTCTGTTGTGGGAAAACCGACCCTATAGTACCCTTGGTACGATCGGCGACTGTTACCGGCTAAAAACAGTCGCTGAATAGTTTAATCGTATAGTAAAATAATGTTCTTTAATGGCCATACGATTGGAACCAACATATACTATAGACCTCAATATATATATATATATATATATATATATAATATATGTATATAAAAGAAAAAAAACCGATCGAATATTCGTTATTGTGCAGGTAGATTTAGGCCCTGTTTTCTTTTCAGCTTGTATTAAACACTTTCGAACCCTCTTCGCATAACAGAATTGCGATAATTGGCAGTGGTCGAGATTTCTATCCTACACCCGATAATTCAACTCTCACCTGACTCAATTAAATCTATCGAAGAGGCAATATCATCTATTACCAATTGATTTTATCGGATGAAGACCCTCAATTTCTAATAAAGTATCAGATCAGGTTCGATCTGCATATGCGAATGTCTCACTCACCGTCACCCGATTCAAACATTCAGTGTTAGGCCTTCAATCATACTATATGTGAGATGGCGCGTTGTAGTTTCTATTCCACATCGAATAATTCAACTTATCCGACTCAATTAATAGATCAATGAGGCAACTCCACCTATTACTAATTGATTTTATAATGAAGCCATCAATTTTTAATAAGAAGCGCGGGAATGTGATTTCTTCTTTGAACGCGAGAAATACTTGTCATGCTAAACTGCAAGTAAATTTATATAATGGATAAAAACAGCTTATTACGTTCCACGCATACGAAACATTTTTATTGTTCGAAAGCTAGGAAAATCGACCTGCGCGAACTTCATACACATAGGATTATTTGATCATTCAAAAAGGGATGCTAACCTGAAAAGGGTATCTTCGTATCTCTCGTGACAGTCCACCATTACGACCTCTGCGCCGATGGCAAAAGCGCAGCTGTTAGCAAGAGCATCGCCGGCCTCTTCGATGCAGGTGGTGCACTCATCTTGAGTCAGCGTAGGCTCGGTGCAATTTGCGTATCCATAAACAGTTGTTCCATTATAGTACATTTCTCTCATCGGTTGAAACGGGAGTTTGAGCGATAAATAATCGAGCAAATTGTAGACGTTTTGAAGAAATCATCACCGACTAAAAACACCGACTTAATCATATGGTCTATTGAGTCATCATCCTACGTTGCATTTAATTACCATATGATCAACCTACCATCTGCCACGTTGAGCAGTCTAGAAATAATTCAACCGACTTAAAGTTATATAAATATGTGATATGTGTGTCTATGTTGGTGTGTAGTGTGGGTATTAAAAATAAAGAGACGTGAGAGTGCGTGCTTACAAAAGCATGTGAGTGTTGTCTCCTTAGTGTGTCTATAAAGTCTTAATCATAATAATAAAGATAAAAATAATTGAGTGGCCCTTAGCAATAATAACACATATATATTATAATATCTTCTTGCCCCATTCAATTATTTAACAAGTGGTATCAGAGCCACGCCAGCGCAACGTCAGAGCCACGTCGAAGTCACGCCGGAGCCACGTTGGAAAGTTCGAGTGACAGCGGGGACATCGTGCACAATAAATAATTAAATATTGTGAAGCGCGTGAGGCTTGCTTGGTTACGAGGAGGTAATCCAAGTCACGATGGCGGACCTACAGTCGGTAGGCGGAATGGAGAAACTCAACAATCAAATTATGCAACGTGGCAGACCTGCATGGAGTCATATCTTCAAGGGCAAGATATATGGGAGGTAGTCGGCGGAGACGAGGACACACTGGCGGCACTATTTTCGAAGAAAAATGAATTCAAGCTGCAACTTCTCGAGAACGAGCTTCTATCAATCAGACAAGGGGAGATGTCGATACGCGAATATTTTAATAAGGTACGATCCCTTTGTCGTGAAATCTCTGAGTTAGACCCGACTGACAAAGTTTCAGATGCTAAAATAAGAAGAATTATTATTCACGGTTTAAGACCCGAATTTAGAGGAATTATAGCTGCCGTACAAGGTTGACAGAGCAGCCTTCCTTGGTCAATCTTGAAAATATATTGGCTGACCAGGAAGCGCTGACCAGACAAATGGCAGAGGTCTCATTAAAGAAAGACGATGAAGTTTTATTAAGTTATAAAATTAAGGGGAGACCTCACCAACAAAATAGGCGAGATAAGAAAGAGTTTGTTAAAAAGGAAGAAGTAAGCTCTGAAACAAAGGGGTCCAACATGATCGTTATAATAAAATCAGAAGCTCAAGGGAACTAAAAAAGGTCCGTGCTACGTTTGTGGTAAACCGAATCACTTTGCTAGAGATTGCTGGCATAGGAAAAAGACCGCTGAAGGGAATACAGTAATTTCCAAAAGTCACGAGACTAAAAGCAGCGAGGATGAATGGGACGTAGAGGCATCTACAGCGATAGTCGAAGACGTAAAGGAGGAATCATGCTTACCTGAAGAATCGGCTTTGGCTGTCATCATCCCTGGAAAAATAGATTACGAAAAAGATTGGATCGTAGACTCAGGTTGTTCCAATCATATGACGGGAGACAAGGAGAAGCTGCAAAACACGACTGAGTATAAAGGAGGACAAATGGTGGTTACTGCAAATAATTCAAGGTTGCCAACAGCTCATATTGGCAAAACGAGCATCACCCCAAGATTCAGTCCTGGTCAAGTGCAGCTACACGATGTTTACCATGTCCCAGGTATGAAGAAAAATCTTATATCTGTGTCGCAACTAACGACTTCGGGAAACTATGTTATTTTCGGACCCGATAACGTTACGGTGTATCGAAATCTTAAAATCACCGGCACACCCATCATGGAGGGTAGAAAACTCGAGTCTATCTATGTAATGTCAGCTGAGTATGCTTACGTAGATAAGACCCGAAAGAATGAAACAGCTGAGTTGTGGCACGCAAGACTGGGACATGTGAGTTATCACAAACTTAAAGTGATGGTGAAGAAATCAATGTTGAAAGGTCTTCCTCAACTAGATATAAAGGATAATACAGTTTGCGCTGGTTGTCAATACGGAAAAGCACATCAATTCCCATTTGAAGACTCGAGCTACAGGGCAAAGAAACCTTTGGAGACAATCCATTCTGATGTGTTCGGGCCGGTCAAACAACCTTCAGTCAGTGGTATGCGCTATATGGTGACATTCATTGACGACTTCTCAAGGTACGTTTGGGTTTTCTTCATAAAAGAAAAATCAGAGGTTATTTTTAAGTTTAAAGAATTTAAAGAAACAGTGAAAGAGAAGTCGGAGATAAGATCCGATGCCTTCGCATTGATAACGGGGGAGAATACACGTCAAGGGAATTCTCCAAATTTCTGAAGGAGCACAAAATACATCATCAGTTGACGTGTCCAAACACACCTCAGCAGAATGGTGTGGCAGAGAGGAAAAATCGACATTTGGCGGAAACGTGTCGAAGTATGATACATGCAAAGAATGTACCACCAAGATTTTGGGCTGAATGTATGAAGACAGCAGCGCACGTAATAAACAAGCTACCACAAGCAAAGCTGGGTTTCATATCACCATTTGAGAAGCTGTGGAAAATCAAACCAACCGTTGGCCACTTCAGAGTTTTCGGATGCGTCTGTTATGTTTTCGTACCTAGTCATTTACGAGCCAAATTTGACCGGAAGGCAATCAAGTGTATATTTGTGGGGTACGACAGCCAAGGAAAGGATGGAGATGTTGTGATCCAACTACCGGACGGTGTTATACATCTCGCCATGTAGTATTTGACGAAGCATCCTCCTGGTGGACATCACAAAAATCGGAGCTACCTGATTCAAAAGAAATTGAGGAACATTTCGATAAATTAGTCAAACTTCCGGATGAAAATCAAACTACGCAGGAGCCAGAAGAGGACGTTGAATCTCCGAGAAACATCTCAAAGTCCCTGGCGAACGGGTGTGCATCAAACAACTCCAGAAGTTTTAAGGCCAAGTCAACTTGAGGAGACCGAGCCAACAGGGGAGGAACATGATGAAGTATCACCAAGTCCAACACAACTACGACGATCCTCCAGGCAAAGAAGGCCAAATCCCAGGTACGCCAATATAGCTTTAGAAGAAGATGAAATAAAAGAGCCTGAAATATTTGAAGAAGCAGTAAAACATACTGAATGGAGGAAAGCAATGAGCGAGGAAATTATGGCTCTAAAACAAAATGAAACATGGGATTTAGTACCTAAACCAGATGGAGTTAAACCCATATCCTGTAAGTGGGTTTATAAAATTAAAAGGCGACCTGATGGATCAGTTGAAAGATATAAAGCTCGACTAGTAGCGCGAGGATTTTCACAACAATATGGGATAGACTACGACGAGACATTTAGTCCAGTGGCGAAAATTACAACTGTTCGGGTATTAATCGCGCTAGCAGCAAGCAAGTCTTGGAGGTTATGGCAGATGGACGTAAAGAACGCGTTTCTACATGGAGAACTCGATAAAGAGATATACATGATCCAACAGCAGGGTTCGAAGATGTAGAAAATACAAGCTACGTGTGCAAATTAAAGAAAGCCTTATACGGGTTAAAACAGGCACCACGGGCATGGTACGGTAAGATCGCTGAATTCTTAGTTCAATGCGGATACTCAGTGACACCAGCGGACTCGAGCCTCTTCGTCAAGGAAACAAAAGGAAAACTAGCAATAGTGCTAGTATATGTCGATGATATTATTATTACTGGAGACGACGAAGACGAAATTCGACAAACAAGGAGGAACTTATCAGTGAGATTTCAAATGAAAGAGCTTGGAGAACTTAAACATTTTCTAGGGCTCGAGCTCAAGGAGACAGGTGAAGGATTATTACTTTATCAGTTAAAATATGCAAAAGATCTACTAAGAAAATTCGGTATGATAGACTGCAAGCCAATATCAACCCCAATTGAAGCAAATGCCAAGATATGTGCGGAAGATGGCAAAGACCTGGAGAACGCAACTATGTATAGACAGCTTGTCGGGAGTCTGATTTACTTAACATTGACAAGACCAGATATCTCATACGCCGTGGGGATCGCGAGTCGATTTATGGAGAAGCCAAAGAAGCCACATCTTGAGCTAGTTCGACGCATACTGAGGTACATAAAAGGAACAATAAATTATGGAATATTTTATGACAAGAGAAAGGATGTCAAGATCAATGGCTACTGCGACGCGGACTATGCTGGATGTCGCGATACTAGAAGATCCACTACTGGGTACGTATTTAAATTCGGATCAGCTGCAATATCCTGGTGTAGCAAGAGGCAACCTACGGTATCGTTGTCAACAGCAGAAGCTGAATATCGAGCAGCGGCAATGGCAGCTCAAGAAAGCACTTGGCTTGTGCATTTATTGAAAGACTTACATCAGCCAATCAGCGACACGATGCAGATATTTTGCGATAATCAATCTGCTATACGCATAGCAGAGAATCCAATATGTCATGCGAGGACAAAACATGTTGAAGTGCACTACCACTTCGTATGCGAAAAGGTGCTCAAAGGGGAGATTGAGCTGAAGCACATCAGTACGGAAGATCAAGTAGCCGACGTGTTCACCAAAGGACTCACCGTCACAAAATTTGAGGAATTTCGAGCACGCATGGGAATGGTCCAAATGGAAAATACAATACGAGAGGATGTCGGTGCTGAAGGGGAGAATTGAAGAAATCATCACCGACTAAAAACACCGACTTAATCATATGGTCTATTGAGTCATCATCCTACGTTGCATTTAATTACCATATGATCAACCTACCATCTGCCACGTTGAGCAGTCTAGAAATAATTCAACCGACTTAAAGTTATATAAATATGTGATATGTGTGTCTATGTTGGTGTGTAGTGTGGGTATTAAAAATAAAGAGACGTGAGAGTGCATGCTTACAAAAGCATGTGAGTGTTGTCTCCTTAGTGTGTCTATAAAGTCTTAATCATAATAATAAAGATAAAAATAAGTGAGTGGCCCTTAGCAATAATAACACATATATATTATAATATCTTCTTGCCCCATTCAATTATTTAACACGTTTTGCCCGTAAGGGTCATCTGTTCCCCACCTGTTTGTGTTGCAGGCCATGAACGCGATGGTTGTGTCTGGAGCTTCTTCTGTAATGATCAAAATATTGCAAGCAAAATTAATCCAAGAAGTAGGGTTAATTTGGAAGTGATGCTTGAAACTGGAGGAATCATTTGGTTTGTATAATTTTTTTTTATTATATAAAAAGTGTTTCTTGGTTGATCAGATTTCTTACGCTAATGTAATGGTGATTGGTGTTTGGATATATATAAGAGGAATGCTCTGTCTTCTTCTCCAATTGCGAGATATTAAATTTCTTTTTTCTTGGTTTCAGGTGGGAGTTGTCATCTATGCAATTCTCTTACCTGACGGCTGTACGGCGCGGATAACCAATCTCCATGCGAGGTAAGAAAGAAAAAACAAAATCATGAAGATCCTTTGGTTTGAGCTCGACTTGCCACCTTAGTGTTTTTTGTTTATATTTTCATATGGTTTACGGTTCAAAAACGCCGGTTAATGAGAATTCTCAGTTTTCTAAAATTTTCAACGACTGGATTAGTTGGCGATTACTCGGTGGGTCCAATTTTTTTGCAAAAAACTAATAAAAACAAAAGATGAGTATTTGTACTATTTTGTAAGATTAATCGGCCAATTATACTATTTATTAATTGTGAGGGGTACTTAAAAACTGCCTAATTGGTCTAATTTGGTGTATCAATTACACCAAAATTTCAAGCCAATTGGGTAGTTACTTGTACTTTTATTAATAAAAAATAGAAAATGTATTCAATCGTGAATGAAAAACTAACCCACATTGTGGGTGCACAATACTAGTTCGAATTGTCGGCGATTAATCGGACCAATTTTTATTTGGCAAATAAAAAAAATGTCAATACAAAAATGAATATTGGTATATTATATTCTTGACATTAACATAATTGTTTTAGAACGTGTAGATAACTTTAATGCATATTTATTTTATCATATGCTAACATTGATAAGGAAAATTGAAAAACACAAGTATCATCTAATTTTCGCCTAGTAACCGATTAGGCCCTGCGTAGGCTTTTTAGCACGGGTCTAGCAAATTTTACAACATTGAACTTAGTGTCGATATACATTTTGTTAGTGTGAATTTTGTGGGATTATTATTGAATCCATAAATAATACTTAATAAACTAAGTTAAAAACCAAAATAAAGTTTGACATTCGGAAACATAAAAAAAATTAAAAAATAATATTTTATACCATGCTATAAAATAGTGAAAATTGAGTTTCTGGTCCAAATAAGGGTTTTAATTTAGTGTTCAGGCCCTTGTAGGAAAAATAGTTTTAAGGACCCAATTTTAATAAAATTTAGAGATAAGACCCAAAAGTACGCAATTGTTACGTAGTGTATATCAACTGGTATCAATGAAGGTTTTCTGTTATTTCAGCATGATGAAGTGGTACTAAAAACTATGAAGTGGTACTACAAAGCAGTGAAGTGGTACTGCAGAACAATGAAGTGGTCTTGCAGAACATAAACTGTTTCTGCGCAAATCGGATCCTTAAAACTATGAAATTTCTGACAGGTTACTAAAAGTAAATGAAACTAAACATGGGGCCTGAAACGAAATGCCCTTATAAAATAACATGTAAATTTAGTCAATGGAAATAAAGAAACAAAACAACGCACGTCTGGACTTGCATGCTTATTACTTGATGTTGTTCCGAAAACAAAAGGAAAATCAAACCTGTGTGATGATTTTAATAAACCCATACAATATGTTTGTGTGGGCGATACTAAGCGGTGAAAGGATAATTCTCATATCTCTCGTGACAGTCCACCATTACGACCTCCGCGCCGAGCGCAAAAGCACACACATGTTAGCAAGAGCATCGCTCGCCTCGTTTAGGCAGGTAGTGCACTCATCTTGAGTAAGGGTAGTTCGGTGCAATTTGTGTATCCATAAACAGTGGTTCCTTGATATAAGTTAGTGTCGTACAATTCTCTCGGCGTTTGGCGGGGAGCTTGGTAAGCCAAATAATCGAGCGTATTGTAGACATTTTGTCCGAAAGGGTCATTTGTTCCCCACCTGTTTGTGTTGCAGTCGATGAACGAGATGGTTGTGTCTGGATCTGCTTCTGTAATGTTCAAGATATTGCTTCAATAAGCAGAACTAAGACAATGATGTGCTGCTCAATAAATGTATTTGGACGACTCATCTTTTTTTCTTTTTGATTTTTCACTCGATTAAGATTGCTTTTGATTGTTGAATATGATTAGTATAGATATGCATGGAGTCTATTTATAAGGCTGAGAACCTTGTTTTCAAGGGTAAAAAGACATCGTTGACATTCTCATTTCTTTCCTCGGTAAATCGAAAGGTGGCACAAGGATATTCGCGATGATTGTAAGAGGGTTTTTTCAAGGTTGATTTATGTATTAATTGTCATATGTATAGATTCCCAATATAAGGTCGGCTAATTGAAACAACTTGCATCCTTATTATCACGGATTGATAAGTATTTTATGATTAAATTATAATTTGTTCTTAGTTCATAACACACGTCTTTGGTTATGATAGTTAACATATTAGGAGTATTACTTATTCCTTCTTTTTATCAATTTTCTGATGTGATAAATTCATAGTCGTATTTCATGCAACTGTTGTGCCAGTAAATAGTAATATATTGGTTTTTGGTCAGTGTACACCAACAAGTCGCCAAGAAAATCAGCCACGAGATATCCATAAACGTCGTTTTGGTGCAAATGAATTGAGGCTGCATCAAGTGAACGAGATGGTTGTATTAGAATCAGTTTCTGCCACTACTACAAGAAAGTATAGTATCAGACATGAAAAATAGATGCGGAATTGGTTTCGTGTCTAAATTATGAGTATTAGAAACAGATTCTGACACGATTCTTATTTTATTTAAAAAGAAATTTATGTTTTTATTTAGACACGGATAAGATACTGAAATAAAGACAGAAATGTGACAAAATTCATCTTAGAAACGGTATATATCTATCCAAATTTGCTACGAGAACAACACCTACACATCAAACACGGAGAATTCAGTGTCTAACGACTCAATAGATATGGCATTTTGGTTTTAGACACTGAATTTTCCTTTTCTAATATGTATGTTTTCTTAGTGGTCTGCGATGAAGGTAATATTAATTGGACCGCTCATCTTTTAGGTTCTTTAATTTCGGATTGTTTGAAACATTTTAATATGAGAAGATGAATAAAATGCATTAGCATTTATAGTGGACTTTCGAGCATCGGTTTTTACGTCATTGCAAGACATTGTTGTCCGCCGATTACCCCACTCTTGTTGACATGAAAACTAAAGGAAGGCAAAGGTCTTTTTTTCGAGATATTATTAATAGGCTTAAATATTTTTTTCGTCCAGTAACTAAGGGGTTGTAGCATTATATGTAGGGATGGCAATGGGCCGGGTATTTTTAAATAATCGGGTATGGGGCGAGTAATGGATTTGAATTTTTCTACCCGGCCGGGTCCGGGGCGGGTCCCGGGTCTTGCCGAACCGGCCCGAGACCCGGCCCGAAACCCACCCCGAAAATAATATATTATAATTCATTTTTAATTAAGTTATATAATGTTATTGTTAATATTATGAATAAAAAAGTCGGTTGGTTTAATGGTAGAGGTTTGGTATTACAAAGTTTAGGTTGCGGGTTCGAGTCTTAAGCAATGCATTTGCTTTATTTTATCTTTTAAAAATAAAAAGAAAAAGAAAAAATTAAAAAAATCAATATATCCGGGTCTGGCGGGTCAGACCCGTTCGTTCAGGTCCAGCCCGGGCCGGGCGGGTCCAGACCCGAGGCGGGCCGGGTTCGGGGTCCACTAATAAATAATCGGGTCGGGTCTCGGGTCCGGCCAAACCCGACCCATACCCGTCCTGTTGCCATCCATAATTATATGGACACGTATTTTAGTCGTTGGCAAAATAGGGACATTAACTTAAAAATGGGCAATTTAGGGACATTGTAATTTATACGACCTGACCCTTTATTTTGACCCAACCCACTGACGTGGCGCCCAACCCGCTGACTAGTTGAGTCTCTAAGCACACATGTCATACTACATGCGAGCATTGTGATTTCTATCACATATCGAATAATTCAACTCATCTGACACTAATACATCAGTGAGACAATTTCACTTATTTCTAATTGATGATGAAGCCATCAATTTTTAATAAGAAGCGTTGGGAATGTGATTTCTTCTTTGAACTCGACAAATACTTGTCGTGCTAAATTTCTAGTAAATTTATATAATGGATAAAAACAACTTATTACATCCACGGATGCGAAACATTTTATTGTTCGAAAGCGAGAAAAATCGACCTGCGCGAAGGTTATAACTTCAAACACATAGGATTATTTGATCATTCAAAAAGGGATGCTAAACCTGAAAAGGGTACTTTTCGTATCTCTCGTGACAGTCCACCATTACGACCTCTGCGCCGATGGCAAAAGCGCACTTGTTAGCAAGAGCATCGCCGGCCTCTTCTATGCAGGTGGTGCACTCATCTTGAGTCAGCGTAGGTTCGGTGCAATTTGCGTATCCATAAACAGTTGTTCCACTATAGTCGTTAGTCTTGTACATTTCTCTCGTCGGTTGAAGGGGAGTTTGAGCGGATAAATAATCGAGCAAATTGTAGACGTTTTTGCCCGTAAGGGTCATCTGTTCCCCACCTGTTTGTGTTGCAGTCGATGAACGAGATGGTTGTGTCTGGATCTGCTTCTGTAATGTTCAAGATATTGCTTGCAATAAGCAGAACTAAGACAATGATGTGCTGCTCAATAAATGTATTTGGACGACTCATCTTTTTTTCTTTTTGATTTTTCACTCGATTAAGATTACTTTTGATTGTTGAATATGATTAGTATTAGATATGCATGGAGTCTATTTATAAGGCTTGAGAACCTTGTTTTCAAGGGTAAAAAGACATCGTTGACATTCTCATTTCTTTCCTCGGTAAATCGAAAGGTGGCACAAGGATATTCGCGATGATGGTAAGAGGGTTTTTCCAAGGTTGATTTATATATTATTGTATTTGCCATATGTATAGATTCCCAATATAAGGTCGGCTAATTGAAACAACTTGCATCCTTATTATCACGGATTGATAAGTATTTTTATGATTAAATTATAATTTGTTCTTAGTTCATAACACACGTCTTTGGTTACGATAGTTAACATATTAGGAGTATTACTTATTCCTTCTTATTATTCAATTTTCTGATGTGATAAGTTCATACTCGTCGTATTTCATGCAACTGTTGTGCCAGTAAATAGTAATACATTGGTTTTTGGCCAGTGTACACCAACAAGTCGCCAAGCAAATCAGCCACGAGATATCCATAAACGTCGTTTTGGTGCAAATGAATTGAGGCTGCATCAAGTGAAGGAGATGGTTGTATAAGAATCAGCTTCTGCCACTACTACAAGAAAGCATTGTATCAGACATGAAAAATAGATGCGGAGTTGGTTTCGTGCCTAAATTATGAGTATGAGAAACAGATTCTGACACGATTCTTATTTTATTTAAAAAGAAATTTATGTTTTATTTAGACACGGATAAGATACGGAAATAAAGATGGAAATGTGACAAAATTCATCTTAGAAACGGTATATAGCTGTCCAAATTTGCTATGAGAACAACACCTACACATCAGACACGGAGAATTCAGTGTCTAACGACTCAATAGATATGGCATTTTGGTTTCAGACACTGAATTTTCCGTGTCTAATATGAATGTTTTCTTAGTAGTCTGCGATGAAGGTAATATTAATTGGACCGCTCGTCTTTTGGTTCTTTAAATTTCAGATTGCTTGAAACATTTTAATATGAGAAGATGAATAAATGCTTGGCATTTATAGTGGACTTTCGAGCATCGGTTTTTACGTCATTGCAAGACATTGTTGTCCGCCGATTACCCCACTCTTGTTGACATGAAACTAAAGGAAGGCAAGGGCTTTTTTCGAGATATTATTAATAGGCTTAAATATTTTTTTGGTCCCGTAACTAAGGGGTTGTACCATTATATGGACACGTATTTTAGTCGTTGGCAAAATAGGGACATTAACTTAAAAAATGGTAATTTAGGGACATTATACGACCGACCCTGTATTTTGACCCAAACCCGCTGACGTGGCGCCCAACCCGCTGACTAGTCGAGAATGAAAAATTAATTATAAAAAAGAGAGAAGAGATTAAAAACTAAAAAGAAAAAGTAGGATAAAAATAAAATTAAAAGAATAAGTTATTAAAAATAGAAATTTATTAAAAACTATAAAAAGTCTTGGAAGTTTACAAGATTCTTCGACCACATCCATGCCAAGTTAATGAGGACGCAATCGTCCCAGATCTCACAATTTCCTTTTTATTGATGCTTCTTGTACTAAAATATAGATAACTTCAATGAATTTTTACGAAAGTATCTATGAGGGCGCAATCCCCATTAACTTGACATAGATAGGAACGAAAATATATATTTTTGTATTTTTTTCTTACCATCTTCTATCTTTTCATATTTATGTTTTAATGAATAGATTTTATTTTTGAATGTATTCTTATTTTATTTTAATTTGTTGGTGTTTTCCTTTTATTTGAAACTTTTTTACTAGTAATATTAATTTTTTAAGTCTGACCAATCACATGCTGACACAAGGCATTTTTCGTCAAAAATTAACGGTCAAACTAATCGGGGAGTAAATTCGTTCCAAATTAACAACATTGGCGGACTAACAAAGATTAAATAAGCCAATTTTGTACGAGACAGTACCATATTGAAATAAATTTTTTTTTCCATCTCATACCTAAGAGGTGGTAGCATTATAAGGATACGTATTTTAGTCGTTGGTGAAATAGCAACAATAACTTAAAAAAATGGCAATTTAGGGACATTATACGACTCGACCCTGTAGTTTGACCCAAACCCGCTGACATGGTGCCCGACCCATTGACATGTGTGCTTAATGACTCGACAGGCCAGCGGGTCGGGCGCCACCAGCGGTTTTGGGTCAAAATACAGGTTCGGGTCGTATAATGTTCCTAAATTGCCATTTTCTAAAGTAAATGTCCCTATTTTACCAACAACTAAAATACGTGTCCCTATAATACTATCGCTCCTTAATTACGGGACGAAAAAAATATTTAAGCCTTATTAATATGTCAAGTAATCACCGAGACGAGAACTATCTGCAGTCATAAGAAACTATAGTGTCACCAATTCGTTTCAATGGAACAACTGCATTCTTTGCTGTCTTATGCACGGAGGCGAAATGACGGCCGATCATTAGCTAATTTCATCTAACGAGAAACCTTTGTGGCACAAGATTTATGGTGATCATTTCAAATAAATATAATTAAGTATTATTGCAGATATTGAATGCACGCGTTCCCTAATTTGTATTTAGCCACCTTTCTTCTGTGCATTCATGTTAGTAATCATCTATGTATGATAAGGAAAGGACGAGGACTCTTCATGGTATGTAATGGTAAAATGTGAGTGGAAGCAAAACAAATAGTCTCTGCTGATGATGATATGTGAGTAGGATGATGATATGTGAGTAGAGAATTCATTTACTTGGCTATCTATATAGACCTTTGAACATTGGTTTTTGCGTCGTCATTGCAAGACATATTGTCCGCCGAACCTTGTTGACATGAAAACAACATAGAATAGTAGGAAACTTCACTGGGATCGTTTGATTACTAAGTCTCATTATTTCGCTTCTATAGAACAATAGTCTCTGTCGTATGCTAGGATGCGAAATAACGGCCGGCCACTTTAGCTAATTTACGTTTCTCTCTCTCTCTCTCTCTCTCTCTCTCTATACATATATATATATATATATATCTATATCCACACACATGTAATATACCATCTGGCACGAGTTTTTGGAGTAATAATTGTGGGGCAAAGTTCGAAATGATAAAGTATACCAATTTTCGATTTTGTACCGTAGGAAAAATTTTGGGCGTTCGATTCTTTTCTCGAGGAAATATCTTACTATTGATGAGTCCGAATTTCCTATCCAGTTGATCTTTAAATATGATTTTTTCACTTTCTGACTTATTTTGTAAGAGAAAAAAAAAGGGTCGGATGCAGGGTTTTTTAAACCGGACCGGACCGGCCGGTTTGGGCCGGAAACCAGTGAACCGGGTAAAAATCCGGTCCGGTCCCGGTTTGGTTTAATTTATAATAAAAAAAAATATAAAAAATTGGAATACGCTGGGCCAGAATGCTGGGGTTATTTGGGCTTATAAATTTCAGCCCAAACAATTTATTATATTTAAATTTATTAAAAGCAGAAAACTTTTGGGATATTTTCTGAGGAAGACGCACGATACTCTTTTGGACTTGGGAGTTTCGGTCAGAATTTTGCACCGAAAACCCGAGACTTGGTAAGTTTATCTATGTTGCTAAGCTATTTGGTTGATGGTGTCGTATGGAATGGAAGCTCGGTTCCTGACTGCAACTTTTTTCTTTGAAAACGTCTGCTTTTGTTGCAATTTTGGGTGGTCATGTGAATGGATGCAAATGACAGCTAAGGTATTACTTTTGTAGGTTTTTCCAATGGATGAAAACGACGGCAATTGTACGCCTGCTTCAAGGCAATCTCAGAAGGAAAAGTCTGATATTACATGGCAATATGCTACTGAGTTTATAGGTGATAATGGTAAGAAATGGATCAGATGCTTGCTATGTGGTCACGTTATAAAGGGTGGTGGTATACATCGCATGAAAGAACACCTTGCTTGCAAAAAAGGATCAGTTGCTTCCTGTAAAAAGGTTACTGTGGATATTCGCAATCAAATGAATCTATCACTTGGTTTGGGGAAACGAAAGACAAGTGAAAGCCATCCTGTTTTTTGTAATTTGAGCCAAGATGATGAGGATGACGATGTATTTGAGGTACATGATGACGATTCACAACATGAAACAAATAGTAGTAAAAGAGCAAGGGTAAGAGCTGAGAAAGGTAAAGATATTGCAAAGTATTTTGCTCCCAGACCAAATCGGAGTTCAGGATCACAACCCTCGATCAAAAGTGCTCTAGCAACAAAGGAAGCAAAAGCTAATGCTGATTTTCAAGTGTATATAAGTATTGGAAATGTTTTGTTATGTTGGATATCATCTTAATGAATTGTGATTTATACTTTCAAAACTATTTATTGCATTAATTTCAATATATTTTTATATTTTTAAAGGTACCGGTTTCTACCGGTTTGATTCCGGTTTTATACCGGTTAAACCACTAAACCTTAAACCACTAAAATTTCCGGTCCGGTTAAAAAACCCGGTTTCAGAACCTTGGTCGGATGTCATTGCCTGTAATTTATAATATGACGGTTCAGTGCAAAATACATCCCATCCCAGAAAAAGAGAAGAAAAGAGAGACTGGGAGGATAGGAAAAATAATATAGAGTTTGTCGCTATTTCTCCGATTACAAAATAGAGATATTGATGTTTTCTTCTTTATAAGTTGAGAGATTGTAACTTTTAAATTTTTCTTATAGTAAAATTCTTCTTCATTGCCCGTAGTTTTTACCCCGATTTGTTTGGAGAGTTTCCGCGTAAAAATCTCGGTGTCCATTTTATCTTTTGCTCAAATATTAGCCGTTGTGTTACTCGACCGGGTCCGCTGTCACGCCAACAATTGGCATATAGCCTAGCTTAGGTTTTATATATCTATTTATCGTATGCTCTGTGTTGCCACTAACGTGTCCCCCCAACATCAATAGAGATTATATTGCTCTTGTAACGGTGACGAAAAAGATGGAACGAGTTCAATAGTTATCTATTGTAATCCCGTCGGAGTTATCGTTCACGACTGAGCAGAAACTATGGCGGCTTAGTTTGATCTCGAAAGTTCAACGTGAGAAATTTCTCACTGTGGAAATTAAAGATAAATGCGGTCAACACTGACAAGTTCGTTTGGTGTCGTTTCTCGAGTGGCCTAGCAGAGATGTAAGCAACATGGATGGCAAGGAAGAAAAAATGTTATGAAGATCCGATTGATCCTCAATCAAATCTTCCAGTGGGAGATTTTCTTTTCTTCTGTCACTGTAGCTAATTTTCCATCGATAGCCTCCAGACAGCCGTATCAAACATTTGATCTTCTTTCTCTTCTCAAGTTCGACTCGAGCCTTCAAATTTTTGAAGATAACGAACACATCTCCCTTACTCTTGATAATATACACCAACATCTTCGAGAGCAATCGTCGATGAATGACACAAAATGGAAGACTTAAATTTGCTACGACGTATAACGTTGGTGATATTCATTTACATTATAATATAATGATCACAATTCGAAAATGGACTTTCTCATTGGACCGGAGGATAATAATGTCAATCACTCTGTCATGTTAAAAATGAAATTAAATATAACCAAGCCAATACTATAAAATGCAATTGATGACCGCATTTCAACCAAAAGAGGTAACTTTATTACATGCAATAGTTGACAATTTCTAATTTAATTAAAAAACAAGAGAAGAGATGGCTCGGCAGCTCTTGAGAATGGCTAAAGCGTTTCAAAGTCGTGGTTGTCTTAGAAAACATAATGAAAATCATCATCTGTGAAGGTTTTAATTTAATACTAAACATTAAATGGATAAGTCTCATATCTCATGCCACAACCCTCCATTCCGACATCTCCGCCGACTGTGTAATTGCATGTGATGAGAATAGCATTGCCAGCGTCCCACAAACATATGTAGCAGTAATCTGAAGCAAGTTCCTCATTGCAATTTGCATATCCGTAAACAGTTGTCCCTTGATACGAATTGGTCTCCATCTTTGTTCTGGTTGGTTCGTTTGAAGTGAGAGTAGCCAAATCAAAAAGCGTGTTGTAGACATTTTGCCTGTAAGGATCATCTTCTCCAAACTTATTTTCGTTGCAACGTATGGATGTGATGGGTGTGTCTGCATTTACTTCTGTAGTGAAGAATATATTTGTTATCAGCAGAAGTAAGCCAGTAAGTCCGGTTGATGTAGAACTGATGCTATTAGCTTGATTCATTTCTTCAGTTTCTTTTTCGAGAATCTGTTTTTTGATCGATGAGATTTATTGAACCGTTGCAGTGACGATTGGTTTGCATAAATATATATATATATATGTGTGTGTGTGTTCTCTCATAGTAATATGTAGAAGATGAACTCTGTTGAGATTCTAAGTGGGTTTCGTCCCACATCGGATAATTCAAGCTCTTGAAGCTAGTATATATACGAGGCTTTCTCCTCATAACACCAATTAGTGTTGGGAAGGACCCCTCGATTTCTAATAAACTCTTTGTTCTGTTCGCCAATTTTCAGATTATTTCCCTACATTTTCTATAAGAATAGATTCTAAGCGGTTGTGTGACGCCAAGCGGGCATGCTTTGTTTCCTTCACAAAGCTTGAGACAGTCTTCTTTGTAGTTTCTGTTGTTCTAGATTCCATAGCATTTTTTTTTAGTTTTTTTCTTATGCATGCTATATATACTTTATGTATCATAATAACATCATAGTAACATATAATTTTACTAAGATGATAATTACCGTGTGCTTAGACCATCTCCAACCGACGAGCTCATTATCAAACTCAAACGCATTCTCAAACTCAAAATGCAGTAATTCTTCTCCAACCATTAAACTTATTCTCAAACTTAAAAGTCTATTTTCGTAACATCACTCACACACTTACGTTTACAACTTTCAATAATACCGATATATTTTACAAATTTACAAATTAGGCTACTATACTATTTTAAAATTGAGTTGATTCTAATAATATTTATGCACATATTTAATTTGATTTTATAAACTTCTATTTAATTTATTATTCACGTACAGATACCAATATCAATTTAATTTAATTTTTCTTCTTATTATTAACCAAACAACAAAGAGACTTATTAGAAAGTTAAAAGCTCACATCTCATTTACTATGCCCAACAATTACTCTTTTATATATGTTTTGTATTTGTTTTATGTTTTATATGGTTCATTAATAACTAAAATAAATAAAGGGACTTTAATGCAATTAGAAAAGATAAAACGCATCTTGTTACACCAATACGCATATATCCGTCCAAATGATGATAGAGAAACATTAAAACGCATCTTGAGTTTCGTTTTGCGGTTCGGTTGGAGTACTTTTACCTCATAATATGCAGTTCGGTTGGAGATGCTCTTAGTGTTGACTTGTAAAATTGAATTTGTAGAATGAGTTTGTGTCCTCGGATGAAACGGAATCGAGCATCGACGTGTCTACTCAAACCACGGACAGGCGCACGTATTATGCCTCGCAGGTTGATAAAGTAACGACGATCGGCTGTTTTTAGAGCCAAATGAATGTCGTATCTTCCTAAAACATGTATTGCTTCCGTCATCGACATTCGCGCACCAAACGTTGTATGAGTATCCAAACAGCTTGTAATCGCTTGACTTTGAGTAAAAACTCGTGTGATTGTATTTCTCGGATGAATCGAAGAATCCCCTTGATTACTTTGAGATATATTTGGCCGTGTGCAAGTCAAGTATCCAAGATTTCCCACCATACTTCGATACTCATTAGAGCTTACTCCTTGATCGAGCGGATCGAGTAATAAAAATAAAACGAATATCGACGAACTATCCTACGCTCAACAGGCAAGTGTACCTATCGAAAATAGTATAGAAGTGGCAAGTATTCGAGTATCGAACCCAAAGGAACTATATACTTTAGAAACCGTCGTTTAAATATTCTAGTAAATATTTTGGTTTGATAAGATAAACTAAACAAACAATAAACACAAAAATAAAAATATTATAAAATAACGACGGGGTTGGGACGATTTATAAAAGCGAACGTATTTGAGACTTCGAATCCCCCTAGCTCGATCGACCGTCAAACATGCTATATATTTTAGCTAATTATTAGACCGTGAGGATTCCTATGGTATGTATACGAGTTTCTACGATTGGGCGAAACTGCGCTTACTCGCTTCGACTCGTAACAACTAATCTACGTCTTAAATAGCTGGGAAAGCTTCCCTAACTTATTTAATCGCAGACCGCAATAAATAACGATGAATCCCGCTATTAGATTTGACTCTAATCCGGCGGGGTAGTTCAACCTATCTCTAGCGATGAGTTTATTCCGCTCGTTTACGAGTGGTCTAATCGTCGCCCCTCTCTCGAGCGTAGCGTACGATTTCCCGTCAATTATTTCGACCACATAGACATAATCAAAATAATATCATAATTCGTAACCGAGTCGTAATAATAGCCAAACCAATAATACTTTTAAACACGTACGATATCGCTAGGGTTCATCTAATCTCAAATACGACAAGATTTAACTACTCATATGAAGTATTAACACGACGGAGAACGTAAATGATAAAGAGAAAAATATAGTTTCTTCCCTGAATTACGCCTTCGGGTTAATCCTCCGTTGAGGAATTTTGTCGAGCAGATAGTGGGCGAACCACTTCAACCTTTTCCTTGCTCTCTCGGACTTCCGTTCGCTGCTCCTCCTACGCCCGCAGCCCGTCACAGCCGTATCAGCCCACAAATCAGCCCGCTACGTCCGTCAGTCGGTCTCAGCTGCAGCTCGGCCCGTACTCGGCTCAGAGTTGCCCTTGGTCAGTCCCGTGCACCCGCTCACAGCTCAAACTGCTGCAGCTCCTCGCCTTCGCTTCACAGTCCAACCGCTGAAATCAACTTGTCAAAACGCACAACTCCCTTGCTCGCTCCAATTCACGCAGATCTGCCTACAAGTGTGGTGTGAACTTGACAGATGATGTATGAACTGATGGCAGCTGCGACCGTTTGGTTGGGAAGGCTCAGGAAGCAGCTTGTAATGGCCTGATCAGTCGTGGAAGTGGCCCTCGGGATCGTATGCGAGATTTTTCAGCAGCCCCAACTCCTCTCAGCTGCCCAAGCTCCTCTTTTATAGACATAGAAACCTCACGTCTTCATCTCACGCGTACGATAGAAATCTTCAGTATCCATTTTGTCAACGACAATGGCAAAATATTGCAGCCACAATCGCAGCCTTGAACTTTCTTTTGTCTGCTTCCTAGCGTGCGCGTGTATGCAAGTGGCCTTCTTTGTTTTTCCTTTTTTTTCATTTGTGCGTGTTAGCATGTGTATGTATCTATTATATGATAGATGGGCTTGGACTTAAAGTGTAAATGGGTTGAGATGGTCTTGGGCCATGGGCTTGGTACGAATGGGTTGAATCTTGACGGTTCCTCAAATTAACTCAATCCCGAAAATTCCCGGTTGCAATTCCTTCTCCCAATATCTGTCAAAAATCAAATATAAACGTAGTAGTATGATATTCGAGGGATATTTAAATAAATAACAACCAAATTATGCTTTTATGGGGTATAAAATATGACATAAATTCCATTTATCAAATCTCCCCACACTTAAGCATTTGCTTGCCCTCAAGCAAATAAATACTAATGGCATATAAAAAGGATAAAATCATGCAACGTATCAATCAAGAATGAAAACACGTAGGAGAAAGTGCAAGTAAAGTCGAAAAGCATATTTGGAATCAACGACTAACTACACGATTTTCTTTAGCGATACCTATCAAAATCCGCACCTCACAGAGATTCACTCAGATCACTAAGTGTATAGGCTAAATGTCAGTGATATCGCTCGGGTCATGCACTAATCTAATCTCTACCATAAGCTTGCAAGTGATTCGTAAATCTACCACTTTCATGATCAAGCGTGAATCGGAAGGTCTTTTTCGGGTTATAGTAGGGCTCAACTGACTACGTTGGAGAATAAACTTCAATCGACAATATCAAAGTCGTCAATGTCGGTGTCGTGCCACTGTTCGATAGCGCACCGGATGCATCGTGGTTAGCTCTTGCCGTCTTTGATTTTTTTTTTTTTTAGCATTGGCTAAGCCCTTCTTCTCCCAATTTTTTTTTTTTTTTTTTAGCACGAGAGATTATCAAAGGAAGGGTTCTTAACATCTTTTCCACGTATCTAAGCTCCTTTTCTCGTGTCATTAAGCTCCTCTTCTCTCAGTCCCTTTGCGGGTGAAAGATTATCGATGGAGGAGTTCTTAACGACAGATTATTTAAAGGAGATAGTTTTTTTAGAACAACGGTCGGGCTACGCTTTTCGACATTGGCACTCAACCTCCACTTACTCGAGATATCTGAAAGCTTATCAGGTCAGCAATTTATAATTCCCGGGGTTTCTCAAATAAAAGGCTCAGGCTCAAAGTGGCTAACTACGAGGGCCAATCGTGGTTGGATACTTTGGCTATGGACTGAATTCCTAATGCCTTCCTAAATTTCACGCAATCACACTTTAAGTAGTTTCAAAACGTAATACACAAGCAAGTTCTGAATAGAAATAAATTAAGCATGTTCACACAACCAAAGAAATGAGCAAAAGCTCTCAGGCTCAAAAATCTCACAAAAATAGGGTTATGTGTACGAATCTATCAGGTATCGCCAAGTTCATCATGTAAGAAGAAGTCGACTCGCATATGTATCCTAATTACTCACAAGATTTCTAACATAAAGTCATCCTTTGATCAAAGTAAACATGATTTTCAAAAAAATTCGCGCCAATTTTCGAAAATTTTATAGCAAAAATGAAGTCATGCACATATATAAGATGTTCGCATCAATTTCGCAGAAATTTCCCTCCCCACACTTAAGATTTACGTTGTCCTCAACGTAACAATTACGTAACACAAGGAAAAGGAAATAAGTAGATAAGCAAACTTCCCTGAATAGTCTGATGTGCATCTTTTGTACAGCTCCTCCCCACACTTGAGATTTAGATTTCCCTGCGATAGTCGAAACACAGAAACATAAAAACTAAAAAAAATTGCGTATAGGAAAATAAAGGAAAACATAAGATAGACTTGGGGTGCCTCCCAAGTAGCGCTTTCTTTAATGTCTTTTAGCTAGACATCGTCTATTGATGATACGACCACCGGGTTACTTAAGCTCCAAACATGGCGGTCCCTCGAATGAGCGCCTTTCTTTATCATGCTCCTTACTTCCCTTAACAGCCATGTCATTCTTCTTAGTGACTTGCAACGTACAGAACTTGCCACCAACCATGTCCTTTGTTCGGCTAGTTGGGTATGGAATCGCCAGTTCACACGCCTTGACAGGAAGCTTAGTCGCAATTTCTTGTTGCTCGCTGAGTTGCTCATCCTCTACATAAACTTCATCCGTTTCGAACCTACTCTACCACTTCCTTTACTTGCTCTTCTTCGTGTATCTCTTTTGTTCATCAATGGCATTCCTCTTTGCAGCTTTCTTCATGGCGCTTATCTTGGCCATGTATTCTCCGAATGGATCTTTTGGTATTCCCCGTGTTAAAGCTGTCGGGAAGGGAATTTTTTGTTGTGGCCTCACGATTGGTTGATTGATCTCCTCCTCGCTTAAAACGGTACGGCAGTTCTCCTTCTGATTTTTCTCCATGTTGCTTGCTAATGATCTGGGAGGGCACTGTTGAAGAGTCTCAGCTATCTGTCCGACTTGTTTCTCTAATGCTCTCAATGAGGACTCGGTATTTTGTAGTCGGGCTTCTTGAGTATCCAAGCGATAATCGAGCTTATCCATCAACTTGGCAACCCTGTCTGCAAGCTTATCCATCCGGCACTCGGGATCATTCTCATAATTTCCACCTTGGAACCCATTTGCTCTTTGATTCTGAAATTCGAGAGGAGCTGGTTGATATTTGTCGAAGGCCATGTTCGGATGAAATTGGGGGGCAACATTTCTCGGACCTTGGTAGTATCCTAAATAGCCGACCTGCTCCATCGAAATAAAGGATGGACATTGACTTGCGTCATGGCTGCCACCGCAAGTAGTGCATAGAGGGATATATGTAGGGTATGAACAAGGAGGCACAAAAGCTGTAGGTATCATCGGGGCATGCTGCAACTGTGTGACGGCTGACTTCGTTGTAAGATGCAGTAAGGCTGCATTCATTAAGGTCTGCATCTGAAGGCCGTTTGCTGTAATTTGTTGTTGTAGGACGTCAAACTTTGCATTGAGCGCGGTTGTGTTAGTGACGTCATACATTTCCGACGATTACTTTGCCTCCGATTTTCATAGAATAAGAGGAAAAAAATACTCGTAAATAATACTAATGATAATGATAAGTGACACACAATAATAATACAATAATAATAACAATAAATAGTAAAAATAATAAGAACAAAAATAATAGTAATAATTAAAATACTCGTAAATAATAATAACAATAATAATAATACTAATAATAATAACTGACACACAATAATAACACTAATAAAAATAATAATAATAAAAGCTAGAATAATAAACTAAAGTTTCCAAATATCAATAGTTCCCCGGCAACGGCGCCAAAAACTTGATCGAGCGGATCGAGTAATAAAAATAAAACGAATATCGACGAACTATCCTACGCTCAACAGGCAAGTGTACCTATCGAAAATAGTATAGAAATGGCAAGTATTCGAGTATCGAACCCAAAGGAACTATATACTTTAGAAAACCGTCGTTTAAATATCCTAGTGAATATTTTTGTGATGTTCGTAAATTTAAATAACGATAAACACTTAAAATAAACAGTTTAATAAAAATATAAAAACGGCGACCTTATGAACGAAAAAGTATTTGAGACTTCGAATCCCCCTAGCTCGACCGAACGACAAAATAATATATTTAGCTAATTATTAGACCGTGAGGATTCCTATGATATGTATACGAATTTCTACGATTGGGCGAAACTGCGCTTACTCGCTTTGACTCGCAACAACTAATCTACGTTTTAAATAGCTGGGCAAGCTTCCCTAACTACTTAATCGCAGACCGCAATAAATAACGATGAATCCCGCTATTAGATTTGACTCTAATCCGGCGGGGTAGTTCAACCTATCTCTAGCGATGAGTTTATTCCGCTCGTTTACGAGTGGTCTAATCGTCGCCCCTCTCTCGAGCGTAGCGTACGATTTCCCGTCAATTATTTCGACCACATAGACATAATCAAAATAATATCATAATTCGTAACCGAGTCGTAATAATAGCCAAACCAATAATACTTTTAAACACGTACGATATCGCTAGGGTTCATCTAATCTCAAATACGACAAGATTTAACTACTCATATGAAGTATTAACACGACGGAGAACGTAAATGATAAAGAGAAAAATATAGTTTCTTCCCTGAATTACGCCTTCGGGGTTAATCCTCCGTTGAGGAATTTTGTCGAGCAGATAGTGGGCGAACCACTTCAACTTTTCCTTGCTCTCTCGGACTTCCGTTCGCTGCTCCTCCTACGCCCGCAGCCCGTCACAGCCGTATCAGCCCACAAATCAGCCCGCTACGTCCGTCAGTCGGTCTCAGCTGCAGCTCGGCCCGTACTCGGCTCAGAGTTGCCCTTGGTCAGTCCCGTGCACCCGCTCACAGCTCAACTGCCGCAGCTCCTCGCCTTCGCTTCACAGTCCAACCGCTGAAATCAACTTGTCAAAACGCACAACTCCCTTGCTCGCTCCAATTCACGCAGATCTGCCTACAAGTGTGGTGTGAACTTGACAGATGATGTATGAACTGATGGCAGCTGCGACCGTTTGGTTGGGAAGGCTCAGGAAGCAGCTTGTAATGGCCTGATCAGTCGTGGAAGTGGCCCTCGGGATCGTATGCGAGATTTTTCAGCAGCCCCCAACTCCTCTCAGCTGCCCAAGCTCCTCTTTTATAGACATAGAAACCTCACGTCTTCATCTCACGCGTGCGATAGAAATCTTCAGTATCCATTTTGTCAACGACAATGGCAAAATATTGCAGCCACAATCGCAGCCTTGAACTTTCTTTGTCTGCTTCCTAGCGTGCGCGTGTATGCAAGTGGCCTTCTTTGTTTTTCCTTTTTTTTCATTTGTGCGTGTTAGCATGTGTATGTATCTATTATATGATAGATGGGCTTGGACTTAAAGTGTAAATGGGTTGAGATGGTCTTGGGCCATGGGCTTGGTACGAATGGGTTGAATCTTGACGGTTCCTCAAATTAACTCAATCCCGAAAATTCCCGGTTGCAATTCCTTCTCCCAATATCTGTCAAAAATCAAATATAAACGTAGTAGTATGATATTCGAGGGATATTTAAATAAATAACAACCAAATTATGCTTTTATGGGGTATAAATATGACATAAATTCCATTTATCACTCCTCCACCATCAAACTTAAATAGTTTTGCACCAAGCTCCATCGATGTTGCTACAAGATTATGCGATCAAGTTCCTCCCTAGTCATCGCTTCCGAAAAGTCTCTGATCATCTCCTCGTTGTTCCCCATGAAAATGGTGTCATCGACGTCGTGGCGTCCAACGGCGTATATTTCTGTCTCTGTTCACGTACAAGGCTTCAATCCATCACTACTAGAAAACAGACATATTAGACACGAAATTTCAGTGTCTAAAACCAAAATTTCATATCTATTGAGTAATAAGACACGGAATTATCCGTGTCTAATGTATATGCGTTGTTCTCATAGCAAATTTGGACAGGATATATACCGTTTCTAAAATGAAGTTTGAACGTTTCTGTTTTTATTTCCGTAGGGCCGTATCTAATATGTATCTAAGTAAAAGAATTAATTTATTTGAAAAGAATAAGAACTGTGTCATTCGTTTCTAATACTTATACGAAAACCAATTCCGTATTTAATTTCTGTGTCTGAAACTATATTTTCTTGAAGTGATAAAACTTTTATACGCGTTTTGAGTATCCAGAAGGTTGTTCAGCAATAACTTCCTTCTCGAGCTTCTCATCCAGAAAGGTGGACTTTACGTCCATTGATAGATCGGCCACCCAAGTTCAGCAGCTTGGGCCAAAACAGTTGAAATGTTTCCATTCTTCCAACTGGGGCGAAGACCTAGTCATAGTCAATACATGCATGATGTCTGTACCTTTTCAACCATGCCTTGTGCATTCATCTTCTATTGTCCATATTCTGTCGCCACAATTACATGATTATCTAAATTTATAGTCTTGTGTTATTAGTTTCAGAGAGACACATGAATGATATGTATGCATTTTCATTTGAATATTGTTCAGTTGTAGCAATGCGAACTATCGATTATCTGTTCGAAAGCGCTTCTGATGGTCTTTGTGCGCTTTAGATTGTGTTTTCGGCAGCAGTTCGTGCACGTCGCGAATAATTTCAGCAGCGCGCAACGCAATTAGATCTAGCAATCTCAACAGCAATGCAATTTTGTTGCAGTCGTGTGACAAATAATCTCAACTATTAATTATCAACAAACATAGCGTGATGGTTTTTATTTTCTATTTCTGAACATAAAGTGAATGTCCTTTGCGAAAGAGAATTTACTTTTAAACGTAAGTAGAAAATTTCGGATGTGTGTGAGGTCATTCTTCACGACCTAAATTGCCTTGACATGCATCTCAAACTGGAGCCAAGATTCGATTCGGTCTAGGAAATTAAACATTTACGGATATTAAATGAGATAGTTTGATGAATACATATAACATCGATCCTTAGTAAGAAAGCTTCAATGGTTCTTTTACACAACTATATATGGTTGCACCAGCACCCATACCTTAATTTTCAACACAATTCATACTCATCGAACAAAAACGAAAGATTAAACATACCAAATACGTAACAAAAATAACACCAAGAAATCATTCTCTCAATAATACAATGGATGCTCGTCATATTTCATGTGACAATCCGTCATTATAACCTCAGCGCCAATGGAGAAAGGACACAATATATCGAGATCATAGTGAGCTGTTTCCAAGCACGTATAGCAGTCGTTACCAACCAATTGCGTATTGTAGCTTGCATATGCGTAACAAGAACGCCAGTCCCAGGATCTGTTTTATATATGTAATAATATAACCTTGTTGTTGATCTGTGTATTCTTCCAAGTCGGCGAGCAAATAGGCCACAAGTACGCCGTAACGATTATTCATTGAAAACGTATTAGGATCGCAATCAATATAGTTGATGGTTGTGTCTGGATTAGCTTCTGCAAGAAAGATATAAATCGTTAGAAAACCTGCTATACGAATACTTCGACGACTCATGTCTTTTCTTTACCAGTTGAAGACAATCATAGTACTGATGAGCATAAATGCATTCTCTATTTGTACGTCTGCGAAACATTGTATTCAACGGTTAAGACATTGTTAAGCGTAGGTATGTCCTCGACATGAACGATCAACAGAGATTAGACGGTCTGAAGGTGATACAACGAAGTAAGATTATGATGAATATAAGGTTAAAATTTTTTTTATCGGTTGAGTTGGGAATTTCAATGTTGATTCTAATGCGTTCTTCTCTTTGTATCATACACAGATGCGAATTGACGGTCGCCCAGTGTCCAGCCAACTTTCGACCTTAGGATGCATTAATCAATTCTTTGTATTTTTTACTTATAATTATTCATCACCTTCGATAAATAAAAAAATTAAAAAACATACTATATTTTACTTAAGTTTTATTTTGCTAACAAAAATATTTGAGAACCGATGTATATGTTGGAAATAAGCTCAATAATGATTATGAAGCAAACGGCATATTGAAAGACATCATTTAGTCAAAGAAGTCAGGAAGTCACCTAGTTGTTTGGTTAAGCTATTATTATATTGACTAGAGAATTTTAGTTCTATATTATGTAGTGAACGATTGGAGAAGGGTTATGAGAAAAGAGTTAAGCTAATAAACATCGATCTTGGCCTTTGTCTCATCTATAAAAAAACTTATCAAAACTGCGGCTATTATATTGTCTTCAATTGGTATCAGAGCTAATGGCGAGTATGGGAGTAACCGGTGGGCAAATTCCAATCCCGAAACTCACCAAGTCCAATTACGAGAATTGGAGCATTCAAATGAAGGCATTGCTCGGGTCTCAAGACGTATGGGAGGTCGTCGAGAACGGGCATACCGAACCAGAGACCACGGCCGGATATTCAGCGGCGCAAATGAAGACGTTGAAAGAAACTCGACGACTAGACAAAACCGCGCTCTATATCATCTATCAGTCATTAGATGAAGCTGGTTTTGAGAAGATAGCGGAGGCCACCACATCGAAGGAAGCGTGGGACACATTAGAGACGTCGTACAAAGGCGCTAATCGAGTGAAGCAAGTGCGGCTGCAAACGCTCCGCGGAGAACTCGAGATGATGAAGATGAAAGAAAGCGAGAGCGTCTCCGAGTACATTACTCGGATACAGACAGTTGCAAATCAACTGAAAAGAAACGGTGAGACCCTCAAAGACACTCGAGTGGTGGAGAAAATCTTGCGATCCTTGACGAACGATTTCGAAAATGTCGTCTGTGCGATCGAAGAATCTCGTGACTTGGAAACGATGACGGTCGATGAACTGTCGGGCTCACTCGAAGCGCATGAGCAGCGAAAAAAGAAGAAAAAACAGGAGACACTAGAAGAGGCTTTGCAAGCAAAGGCGACCATCAAGGAGGATAAGGCATTGTATACGAACTACAATCAAGGAAGAGGACGAGGACGTGGTGGTCGCGGCAGTGGCCGCGGTCGAGGAATTAACGACGAAGGGCAATCAAACCAACAAAACCCAAGAGGTCGAGGTCGAGGAAGAGGAAGAGGCCGAGGAGGTCGCTCAAATCGACCAAACGTTGATTGCTACAATTGTGGAAAGCATGGACATTTTGCAAGAGACTGCTGGTCCGAAAAGAAAGTAGACGAAAATTTGAATCTCGCTGAGAAGGAAACGAACGACGACGAGGTGGTACTCCTAGCAAGCAAAGAGTCAAGCTCGGGCGATGAACAAACATGGTACTTGGACACAGGAGCGAGTAATCATATGTGTGGTTACAAACACCTGTTTTCTGATTTGGAAGGAAGTGTCGCTGGACACGTTTCTTTTGGAGACGCGTCAAAGGTGGCTGTTGAAGGACGAGGTGACGTGCTGATTCGATGCAAGGATGGAGTAAAGAGATCGATTTCTAATGTCTTCTATGTGCCAAACATGAAGAGCAATATCCTCAGCCTAGGACAACTGCTGGAACGAGGTTATTCGGTGGTAATGATGGACAAGAATCTGTCGCTAAGGGATCAAAGCAACCGGCTGATCGCTCGGGTAAGTATGAGCAGAAATCGCTTGTTTAAAATCGATCTAAACTGTGTTCAAGAAAAATGCTTAAAGATGGACGTTGAAAGCACAACAAGGCTATGGCATTTACGTATGGCCATCTAAGTTTCGATGGATTGAAGAGGCTGAAAAGAGATGGGTTGGTGAAAGGAATACCCGATATCAAGACGAACAGTGAATTCTGTGAAGAATGTGCGCTAGGGAAGAGCACGAGGAAACCGTTCCCAAAGCAGTCCAATTACCGGGGGAAGAGCGTGCTTGAGCTAATTCACACGGACATATGTGGGCCGATTACACCGGCATCACTTGGTGGTCACCGTTATTTTATAACATTCATCGATGATTTCTCACGAAGGACGTGGATCTATTTCCTAAAGGAAAAATCCGAGGCTCTGCCAACATTCAAGAAGTTCAAGGCTCTAGTCGAAAATCTAAGTGGAAAGCGTATCAAGACGTTGAGATCGGACCGAGGAGGAGAATATACATCAAGGAGTTTGTTGCTTATTGTGACGAAAATGGTATAAAGAGGAACTTGACAGCACCCTATTCACCCCAGCAGAACGGAGTGGCGGAAAGGCGTAATCGAACGATTCTAAACACGGTACGAAGCATGCTGAAAACCAGAAACGTGCCGAAGGTTTTTTGGGCAGAAGCTGCGAGGTGTGCAGTATATATACAAAATAGGAGTCCGACGTCTAGCTTGGAAAGAATGACTCCTCAAGAAGCTTGGTGCGGGGTGAAGCCATCAGCGGACACTTTAGAGTTTTCGGCAGCGTTGCGTACGCGCAAGTGCCGGAACAGAATCGAAAAAAGCTCGACGACAAGAGCCTAAAGTTGGTATTCATCGCTACGATGAGAAATCTAAATCCTATAATCTATATAATCCTGCTACGAAAAAGGTGGTTGTTAGCTGTGATGTGCAGGTGGATGAAAACAGTTCGTGGGATTGGAACTCGTCGGAGAGCGAAAAAACACCAACCTGGACATTTATGGCAGATCCCGATGAAGCTGAAATGTCGACTGCTGCAATCGAACCTCCACAAATACTATCTGATGAAGAGGAAGAACCCAGGAATGCAAGGACGAGAAGTGTACGAGAGCTGTACCCCGAAGCAGAGGAGCTACACCTTGTTTGTCTCATGGCTGATGCAGAACAAATCACGTTGGAACAAGCCTCTAGGAGTAAAAACTGGCGGATGGCTATGCTAGAAGAAATACAAGCAATTGAGAAGAATGAAACCTGGGCACTAGCCACCTTGCCGGACAACCACGAAGCTATCGGCGTCAAATGGATTTTCAAAAAGAAGTTGAACTCCGAAGGAGAAGTGGTAAGGTATAAAGCGAGGCTTGTCGCGAAGGGATACAAGCAGCGTGCAGGGATTGATTATGACGAGGTCTTTGCACCGTGGCTCGAATGGAGACGGTGCGACTTCTAATCTCATTGGTGGCAAGCATGAATTGGAAGATCCACCAAATGGATGTCAAGTCGGCATTTTTGAACGGGATACTTGACGAAGACGTCTATGTAGAGCAGCCTCCTGGATTTATAAAGACGGGAAACACCGACAAAGTCCTGAAACTGAAAAAGGCTTTGTACGGATTAAAACAAGCTCCGAGGTCTTGGAACACTCGCATAGATGCTTATTTCAGAAGTTGTGGGTTCGAACAGTGCACCTACGAACACGCCCTCTACAAGAAGAAACAGGGAAGTGATTTACTATTAGTAGCCATTTATGTTGACGATATACTTATTACAGGAAATAGCGAAGCTACGATCGCTGATTTTAAAGAAGAAATGAAGAAGGAGTTTGAAATGTCAGACTTGGGGCTGATGTCCTTTTTCTTGGGCCTAGAGGTGAAACAGGACGTCTCGGGGTTCTTTGTCTCGCAAGAAGGATATGCGAGAACCATCCTCGAAAAACACAACATGATTGAATGTAATCCATCGAGGACGCCTGTCGATTGTGGAACTAAGCTATCGAAGAACGATGAGGGTGCAGCTGTCGATGAGAAAATTTATCGCAGTGCAGTAGGAAGCTTGCGTTACCTCACAAGCACCCGACCAGATATTGCATATGGCGTAGGATTAGTAAGTCGTTATATGGAAAAAACCGAAGGCGACGCATTGGAATGCTGTAAAAAGAATTCTACGCTACATCAAGGGGACTCTGTCGTATGGTTTATACTATCATGGTTCTAATGATTCTGCTGTAATAGGATACTCGGATAGCGACTGGAGTGGTGATCGAGATGATCGTAAAAGCACGACGGGATTTGCATTTCTCGTAGGAGGTACTGCCTTTACTTGGGTATCAAAAAAGCAGCCTATTGTGACCTTATCGACGTGCGAGGCAGAGTATGTGGCTGCGTCAGCTTGTGTATCTCATGCGTTGTGGTTAAGGAAGCTCTTAAACGAAATTGGGTTTCCACAAGAGAAGGCGACTCAGATTCGGATAGACAATAGGTCGGCAATCGAGCTGTCAAAAAATCCCGTCCATCATGAGCGTAGTAAGCATATAGACGTGCGATTCCACTCTATCAGAGAGCACGTGAAGAACGGAGAAGTAGAGATGACGCATGTGGCAAGCCGAGAGCAGATAGCCGATATCCTCACAAAAGCGCTGCCACTGGAATTATTTGATAAGCTCAAAGCAAAGCTTGGGATGCGTGCAAAGGAGATTTGAACTTAGGGGAGGATGTTGGAAATAAGCTCAATAATGATTATGAAGCAAACGGCATATTGAAAGACATCATTTAGTCAAAGAAGTCAGGAAGTCACCTAGTTGTTTGGTTAAGCTATTATTATATTTGACTAGAGAATTTTAGTTCTATATTATGTAGTGAACGATTGGAGAAGGGTTATGAGAAAAGAGTTAAGCTAATAAACATCGATCTTGGCCTTTGTCTCATCTATAAAAAAACTCTTATCAAAACTGCGGCTATTATATTGTCTTCAGTATAATCATGAGCTGAATATAGCCGACCTACAATGGGGCATCTATAGAGAAAACAAAGCAGTAGTATCGCCCTCGAAAATTCCCCATTCACCAATATAACAATTTTAATTTTTTAGCCATCGTACCCTTACACCATTGTGGACCTCAACACAATCTCTGTTCCTGTGGAGGTATATTAACAGTCTTTAAAAGTTTGAAACAAAGCTTACAAAGAGAGTTTTTTCGCCATACGAATCATCGAGTGAAAAAAAATATAACAAAGAGATGACTCCTCATAACCCTCTCACTTGGCCAATTTTGGTCTTACTAATGGGATCTATTCTGCTGCTTTCAAATAATATCTCCATTACAGAAGCAAATCCTAATACTTGGCCAGTAAACGACCCTTACGGTTTTCTTGTTGCCGATTTGCTTGGGGACTTAGCAGCATACACTAATCAACAACAAGGTTATTATTATTACATATCTGAAACAGACCCGGGAAGTGGTGTTACTTGTTACGCATATGCAAGCTGCAATACGCAGTTGGCGGCAAACGACTGCTATACGTGCTTGGGAAACTGCACAATATGACCTCGATAGATTGTGTCCTTTCGCCATTACTGCAGAGGTTATAATGACGGACTGCCACATGCTTTATCAGAATGCTCCGCTGTGAGAAGGGCTTTCATCATCTCTAGTTTTCTTTTTCCTCATTTCAGGAGTTATTAGACGACTAAAATACGTTATGTTTTCTGAATAATAAACTGAGACGAGTTGAGATTTCAACAAACTGTGAAAGACAAATGGCACTGTTCGTTTTTCGCCAGACAGTCGTCTGAAACTTCGTGATCAAGTATATTGAATTAAAGGACAATGTGTAGCATGCAATGCAATCCATGATTAACAATCTCAGAAGTCTTATGTGTGGTTTATGATGTATTTGTAAATTCTTGAGAATCCAATAAGATATAGACCAAAGACTATGCTAAAATAAACACAAGAGGCTCATAAGCATAGGGGATCACGGCATAAAACGGAAAACCCTCACATTCCTCAAATAAACCGAGCAAGGTTATAAATACAACACGTGCTATTTACCTATGCAGTAATTAGAAAAAAATTAATAAAAATTTGCTGTGTTTTTTTTATCAAAGAAAGGGTTTTTGTTTTGTACTTTGTAGTTTCAGAAATGAACAACGTAAATGTTAACTACGAGAAAATACTTTAGAGTGCATTTGGATTCGCGTAACGGAATCGGATGATTTAAAATTATGGATTTCAAAATTCGTAATTTCAAATCTAAATCCATTGTTTGGCAGGCGTTAGAATTTCGAAATTCGGATTTCAAACAGAGTTCGAGCTAAAACTCGAGAAAGCTCGTCGAACTTGACTTCTAATTTTTTAATAAAATTTAAAAGTACAAAAATAAAATAAAAATAATAAATAAAAAAAAGTTCGCAAGCGAGCACCCACGAGTGAGCTCGAGCTCGACAAGAGCTAGAGTCGGCTCATTCGCGAGCCCGTAACGAGCTCGAGTTGTCTCATATCGAGCTCACGAGTCAATTCGACTCATCATTCACCCCTCCTTTTTTTATTATTGTTTATTTATTATTGTTATTGTTAGTATTTATTGTTATTATTACTATTTACGGAATAATTCAATACGGGCTCGATTTTGGATTTCAAAAACGCACCATTTGACATGAAATTTCAAATCCGACAAATTGTAAGCGTTTAATTTAACCTCAGATTTGGACGAAATCGAAGTCCAAATCCGCTCGGTTGCCAAACGGAATATTTGGTGAAAATCCGAATTTCAAATCGAATCCGCAATCCAAACGGGCCATTAGATTATTTTTAGCCTAAACCTGTGCTTGCAAAATAATGGTTTATTATAGATGACAATATTATACTCGGACCTTTAACGATTAGTAATTTTGATACTACACTACAAGCATCATTCTTGCATCAAGGATTTTTTTCGCTAATAACCATTAATCCTTGTATGTATATCGAACAACATGGGAGCATCTTCAGGAAATTTTCCCTTTAACATTATTAAAAACCAATAAAAAACCACAATCTTAGTAGAGGTGAAATCCGCAAAGATTTCTTAGTCTTTGGTGTCTATATTCTACAAGATCAAGCAAAATAAAATCCCATTCCCTCGAAGTAGCCAATGGCCGATCATCTATCTTTCAGTATCTATGCATATGACAAGGAAGAAGAATTCCTTGAACGACAACGAGGAAAGCAATGTCTGCAAGTCCTATAACACGTTTAAGATCTATTATACCAATCCCGGGTACTAAAATAGAAAATAGAACAAATCGATCAAGAAACATAAAAGTAAAAAAGAAATATGCGTCGAATTCTTATGGTCTGTACCGCAATAATTTTCCTTAAGGGATTTCTACTGACTGAAAATTATAAGTGCATCATAGAAGCTGCTCCTGACACAACAGTTGCAGAAGTCACTTGCAACCCTAACACTTGGAGAACAAATGACCCCTATGGATTAAATGTAGCCAATACACTCAACGAGTTTGTAGTTCTCACTCCTGATGAAGCAGACTTGAGCTACTATGGGATGGGGACATATCAAGGAACAACTGCGTATGCATGTACAAGTTGTAATCTACAGCTGACGCCAGACGAGTGCTACGATTGTTTGTCAGAAGCTCTTAACGAGGTGTTTGAGTTGTGTACTTATTCCATCGGCGCCGAGCTTGTGTTGGTAGATTGTGCCATGAGGTACGAGAATTATCCGTTTTATGGGTAAAGATGAACCTAAAGTCCACCGCCGGACTTGTATGGAATTTGTCACACGTGATATATAAAACCAAAGGGAATTATCGTCGCCTTGTATGTTTAGTTTATGGTCTGTCTTCGACCAAATCGAATCAAAGTAAGGTGTCGTCGTACTACATATTGAGATGATTTCAAATTCGTATGAACGTTTTTAAAATCAAATATGAAATGTTGCTTAATTGTTGGGTGATTAATTTTCCGTCGTGTAATTTAGGGGTGATGTTACAGTATTGGTGGCATTATGGACAATAACTTTCAAAATCAACTAATATTAGGACATTATGTGACAGAACATTAACTCATTTTGAGTGATCGCCAATTTACCATATGTTTTTTGAACTTTGACTAATTTATGGTAGGGAACCTTATGTTGTACCATATCTTAGTATCTAAGATTGGTTAAAACTATGATAAGTAGGAACCGAGATCTTAAACAATACTTCAAAGCTTATTACAAGCATGTTATCAATAAAACTGATAATTCTCGTATCTCATGACACAGTCAGCCATTACAAGCTCTGCACCAATAGAAAAAGCACACATATATGCAAGATTATCCTCAGCTGTATCCAAGCACGCTTGGCAGTCGTTAGCTATCAATAGCGTACTGCAGCTCGCAAATGCGTAGCATGAAGTAGTTGTCCTGGAACTGTATCAGTTACGTAATATTCGTAGCCTTGTTGTTGGGAAGTGGCTCTTACCAATTCTCCGAGTAAACCGCCCACGGCATATTGGTAAGGGTCTCCAGTTCCCCATTTATTATCATTGCACTCGACGAACGTGATGGTTGTGTCTGGAACGCATTCTACGGTAGACATATGATATACAAAAAGTAAACCTAATAAGACCAATATGGTTCCAATTGGACAATTGTAGTAGTCTCACGGCTCATCTTTTTAATGATCACTTAGTTACATTGTTTATTGTCATTAGCATGCGATTTATAGGATACACAAACTTTGCTTTATCCGTCATATTGTGGCATATAGTATCACGTCTCTTATTAGATGCCAAAGAGTTTTTGTGCGGCTATTGAAAGAAGAAAAAACTACATGGCTGGGCTGTAAGATCACGTTCCAATACTTTTATAGGATTTAATAACTACGAAGCTTCGATGCATGAGGTTATTAATTCCGGTTGTGTACATGCAAAGTTAGGGAGAATGACATTTTTAGTCCCCGATGTTTGGGGCATGAGTGTTTTTGGTCCCCCATGTTCCAAGGTGACATTTTTAGTCCCCAATATTACCGATTTGGACGGTTTTGGTCGCTCGATTAATTTAGTCGCTAATGTAGACGAAATTTAACACGTAAGAGCCCATGATCTCCTTTTACTCGACATAAGACCTCATAACACATCTTCTTCGACTTAAACGCACATAAACATCATTATATATCACATTTAGGAAAGGATCAACAACATTGAAAATGAGTTAAACGTGATTCGTAATGATGCTCACGTGCGTTTAGGTCGAAGAAGAAGATGTGTTATGAGGTTTTACGTCGAGTAAAAGGAGATCATGGGCTCTCACGTGTTAAATTTCGTCTAAATTAGCGATTAAATTATCGAGGGACCAAAACCGTCCAAAATCGATAACATTGGGACTAAAAGTGTCACCTCGAAACATGGGGGACCAGAAACGCCCATGCCCCAAACATTGAGGACTAAAAATGTCGTTCGCCCTGCAAAGTTATTTGTTATTAACGCCTTTTCTAAGACCATAAGAACAAGGGGATATTATCATATATAAGTTTCAATTATCTAATGTGAAATTGGGTTTGATACAAAAACAACCCTCCCTTCATGAGCTCAAGACCACTGAAGGGGTTCTCTATTTTAACGATGATCATCTGCATCACGATTTGCTATCAGACCTTATGTCAATCCAAATTATAATAGGAACATGCATAATAACAAAAAGTTCAAGTATACTAAAGTGTCTTCGTAAGTAATTTCCGCAGTTTTCGGTGACAGGTGATTAGAATCATTTGTGTCGGGTAATTTGACCACTCTTCTTATTTATGTTTTTCTTTTATTGTTGACGGAGAAGGACTTTGTTGATGAAATAACAAAAGATCAAAATGCCGTAACTACATGTAAAATATTGTACAAAATCCATATTGAACATGATATGCGACTAAAACTGGGGTTTCAAATGAATTCGAAAACGAACATTCAAGAGCAAGAATATTAACAAAGCCTGTACTGATTTATATACTCCAATTAAATCTGGGTTTGATTGTAACGATCTCTATAAGAATTAAGTTGACGACGAAATCAACCTTTGTTGGACAAGACTCTTCTATCCTAGATTGTTTTTTTCTGGATGAAAATTCTGAAAATATCGATTTATAGAATCACAAAACAAAACCATAAAAAGCAGATGACAAAGAAGAACACAATGATTATTAGTTCGTCCAAACTGTGTACAACGAGTATACAGAATATCGTCCTCCAGGAACACATAATTTTGTTCTTATTACTGACAACATATAGCTAGAGTCAGTTTTATTAAGAAAAAAAAAGATCGCATCATCATCAAACATCATCGATCGAACAACCTTAGACGTATTGTTAGTCACTCATTAAGCCCATATGTTATGCGGCAATCATCCCTTGAAACTTGTGCTATGATCGAAGGAGGATCAGCCAAGCAGTTAAACAGATCCTCTTCAGCACGAGACAAGCATTCATAGCAAGGGTCATACTCCAAATCTACTTTGCACTCGGCATATCCATACATCTCCTGGCCTGTTGTGACTGGTTTGGTCATGTACTTTACTTTGGGGTTATCGGGGGAATCTGGGGTGAGTACGACTAAATCGACTAGCAAACTGCGAATGGCAGTTTTATAGGAATTGTCTTCGTCGGAACGTGTCTCACCACAGACAGCTTGTGCATTGGTGAAGGAAAGGATTGTTTGCTGCAATCAAGAGAAGAAACCCTACTACGAGTGTTATCATTATTGTACTAGCAGGACAAATTTTCTGCTTCGTCTCTCTCATGTTTTTTTTTGGGATTGTTCTGGTTGTTGATATGTTACTGCGACGAATGTTTTGGCTATTTATAGAAGCTGGAAAAGTTGGTGGTATCGTTAGTGATATTGATTGTTTTCTAATAATGATCGAATATATGGATCATCTAGTTATCATACTATGCGGTAATTTCATAGGATGTGAGAACTAGGAAATTATAATGTTCACCAGGCATCGCTTTTCTCTTCGATACAATTGATGTGGAGGTTTTGTTTTGTTGGTCTCTACGGCTTGCTTATTATTCAGAGTGTCTTTATTAATTATATATTATTAGTTCCTTGGTAAAGCTGTCGTCGTTATATGTTAATCATGACATTAACGCTTCCTAAAAAAGTTAACAAATCGTATTGACAATTCATTTATATCATAGATAAATACAAACTGCGTTTTCTAATCTGTTATTTGGCTCTTGATTTAAGGCATTATTCAGGATCAGGAGTCCTACTTCTTACTTCAGGAAAAGAGATCCAAATACCCATATTTTAAAAATGGATATCTCACATTTGAAACATGATGACAAAGGAGTCCAAACATGCTTGTGATAAATACTACGAAGTGCGATGATTCACAGGTAATATCTCAACCAGATGGCGATGAGGGTCTATAAAAAATATAGGGCGAACAACGCTTTTAGTCCCGATGTTTGGGGCACGGGCGTTTCTGGTCTCCCATGTTCCGAGGTAACACTTTTAGTCCTCAATGTTACCGATTTTCGACGGTTTGGTCCCTCGATTAATTTAATCGCTAATTAGACGACATTTAACATTGAGAGCCTATGATCTCCTTTTACTCAACCACATAGTACATCTCTTCGACTTAAACGCACGTGAACATCATTACGTATCAAATTTAACTCATTTTCAGGGTTGTCGATCCTTTCCTAAATATGATGTATAATTATACTTGCTTGCGTTTAAGTTGAAGAAGAAGATGTGTTATGAGGTTTTACGTCAAGTAAAAAGATATCATGGGCTCTCACGTGTTAAATTTTCGTCTAAATTAGCGATTAAATCAATCGAGGGACCAAAACCGTCCAAAATCGATAACATTGGGACTAAAAGTGTCACCTTGGAACATGGGGGACCAGAAACGCCCATGCCCCAAATACGGGGACTAAACTGTCGTTCTCCAAAAATATATATTAAGCAAACAAATGTTCAATCATAAGCCATGTGGTTACTTCTATATTATGTTTTATCCCAATCGCCAATGTGGTTCACAAGACATGGATGCATTTCAGGACCAATCTGTTATAATTCTCACGACTTATCTTTTGGTGTTATTTCTATCACTTAATTGCGTAAAATTTTGGTTTATGCAGTTTATAATACATACACACATTGATTTCTCCGCCACCGTGACAAATTGTTTCAAGTCTCTCCACTGTTAGTTGTTGAACGGCTATGTGCGCCGGAAACAAATTGGTGACAAAAGGAACTTGAATTTACTGTCTTAAAATTCCCTTATACGTTAGTTCTAAAGGATGTACGAATTCAGAAGCGTACCATGTGAAAGCTTATGTGATATACTTGCCAGAAATATTTTGTTTGCTATTATAGAATTGTATATTATGTCCATCACACTTGGGATCATTGGACGCAAGTATCATAATAATTATCCGTAGATGTCATCAGACACCAAGATTATTGGGAAAAAAAACTAACTTAATATAATTGGAAAACATTGTGATCAGCCTCAACTGTTTCAATCTCCACTTTAATTGGTTTTATAGTACTGATCCTAAATGGCAGATTGTTCTTTTGTTGTCCAAGCAAGAAGGAGACTGTTCTATATATTATCATATAAAGCCCAGCGTAAACAACATCCATCCATTAAGAAAATGATTATTTCGTTCAAATATCAACAACAACGACATGCACATATATATATATATATATATATATATATATATATATATATATTCCAAAAGCAACAACACGTTTTATTTTGACTGAAAATACGATGATCGACGACTTTATTATTCTTGTGTGCTCATGCTGCAACAGTAATAATACCCAAACCATCCCAAAAAAAAAAGTAGACAACAAAATAACCTTGGACGAATTGTATTTCAGTCCTCATAATGGAATTCTTTATCCGAATATCTGATACGACAGGCCGACGCTATAACGTTTGCACTGATCGAATAAGGTGCAAACTCCAAGCACTGATCAATCAGATTATCCAAAGCTTCCTTCAAGCACTCACTGCAGTCATCTTCTCCCACATCTAAGTCGCATTTGGCATATCCATACACCGCTTCACCAGTTTCATAATCGGTCGACAAGTAAATGTTTTTGGGGTTATCTTCGGATTTTGGGGTGTCGTCTAGTAATTGACGAAGCAATGGGTGAAGGGCCTCTTCATAGTGGGACTCTGCTTCAAAATAGTCCGTACCACATTGAACAGAAATCTCGGATGTGTGTGCTTCGGTAAAGGAAGGGGGGAATTTTTCTGATATTATCAGAAACCCTAGGACGAATAAGACAACCATTGTACTAACGTTAGAAATTTGCTGCCTCATTATCTCTCTTATTTTCTCTTTTCCTTACTTCGTTGGCTGTTTTATCGGCCGTGGTGAGTGCTATATATAACGTCGGTATTTATAGAACTTATGTTGTTCGCTTCTGCAGTTGATATTGATTGTTTCTAGTAATCTTCGAATGCTTGGATCTTGTTGTTAGTTCATGTTGGAAAATTGGGACATGGTATTCATCGGGTGGGCATAGCTTTTTCCCTTCGATATGATTGATATGGCGCTTTGTATTTTTATGCTCAATCAATTGTGTTTTGTAATGTGGGTGTCGTTGTTAATTATGTATTAGTCTTGGAAGTAGTTAAGGTGCGGTCGTTATGTTAATGTCATTAACATAATGCTCACCAAAGAAAAGTTAATTAATTTAATGGCATTGAAAACTTTGTAGAAAACAAAGTGCCTATGTTTATGTTATGTGTCTTGCTTTACTTGGGCATATTACTCAGAGAATCCCACTTCAGTCGTAAAAGAGATACAAATAAAAAAGACATTATTTTGATGCATATATTATTACCCAGTCCAACGGACCCATATTTTTAAAATGCCTCTGCCAAGTTGAAACTTTAATGATACAAGAGTCCGAACATTCTTGCGATGAATACGAAGAGGTGCACGCGGTGATTCACACTTGGCGATGATATATTAGTATATTTTAAGCACTACTATCCAAATTAAGCTTCATTATTTCGCTCAACATATTACTTGACGGTTGTCATTTCCATGTCCACTCCATGACATGGATATTTAACTACTACAACTGAAATTAAACAGAAGTTAATTTGAAAAATCATTTACATATTAAGTACAACTCTTAAACAATTCTTCAAAGATCACGGCTCGTTAGAATATAATTCTTAAGCACAATTCTAAACAATGTATTAAGTAGGATTCGTAAAACTAAACAATCCACAAAAACCTCAATAAAAAATGAATCTTATTTCGTCCAACTGTTCACAAAAAGCACATACAGACGTCGTCCTGGGAATACGTTTTATTCTTTCTGACAACATATACAATCAGCAAGTATTATCATAAAAGGTAGCATAGCATCATCACAGAGATCAAACAAAGCGACGAACTAGAATTGTTGTTCGTTGATCTATCAATAGTGAAACGCTTCGTCCCCATATCTGCTGCGGCAATCGTCCCTTATAACTTTTGCATTGATCGCAATTTCGATGTTCAAGCAATTACTAACCATCGTGTTCGCGGCTGCAACCAAGCAATCATAGCATTCAACGTGTGTCTCGAGGCCAACATCACACATAGAATATCCATGCACCACCTCGTTCGTTACGTTGACTGTATCAGTCAAGTAACTTTCTTGGGGTCATTTTGGATCTGTGAGGTGCTGACGACTAAACGATTGAGCAATCTGATAATTGTACCTTCATAGATGGGATCTGGGAGAAAAAAATCAGTACCACAGTCAACTTCTCCAACTTCGGTGATTATGTCCATGGAAGCTTCGGCGAAGGAAGGAACTTTTGCTGCTATTAGAAGAAACCCTAGTACTAAAATATGATGTTGCCTCATATCTCTCTCTTTCTCTCTCTCTCTCTCTCTCTCTCTCTCTCTCTCTCTCTCTCTCTCTCTCTATTGAATTGTTTCTCGGTGTTGTGTGCGCTGTTTATTGATGTTGGCGTCGATGAATGCTTGGGCTATTCATAGAAACTTTGTTTGTATCTTCGGTAATATTATTGGTTGTTTCTAAATAACCTTCGAAATGTTTGGTTCGTCTTGTTAGTTCGTACTATGCAATAGCTTCTTACGAGGTACGAAACCTAGGACATGATATTTAGTTTTACCAACGATTAGCCTTATCTTGAGAGTCTCGTTATTCTCCGAAATAGTGTAAGATGTCGTCGTTGTGTTCGACATTAACACTAACCCTATCCTACGAAAAGTTAATTACACTTTCTGATATACTCAAACTTTTTTGTAAGTTCCTTCACATTTTCTGGCGTACTTGAGCGTTTTTTCCTTCACTTGCTATACACTATTCTTGAATCTCATCAGTTTATCTGTCTTAACCCAATTGGGGCCATTGGCCCATTTAATCGCAGCCCCAAATCGAAGTGATAATTAGTTTATGTAATTGCAAATTTATTTATTTTAACCTCTTCTACTAAAGCATATGAATATGGAAATTATATCATTCATGTCTATGTATCCAACATAACGAGACTTTTTGTGTTCTTGATAGTGATCTACTATGATCTCCAAATTTACTAGGCATTGACTTTAGACTTCGTAAAGATATCCGTCGCACCATGAACAAAATAAACGACATATATGCTAGTTAAGACCATCTCCAATAGTACCGCAAAAATGCAAACGCAAACGCAGAAATGCAGTAAAATTGCTCCAACAGTACTGCAAACCCAAACGCAAAATGCGTTTTTTTGCTTTCTCTCTCCTGCTTCGAACGCAAATTTGCGTCTGAACGCAAAAATGCGTTTCATGTTTTAAAATTGCAAATAAGTCCTTTAGTTTTATTGATGATTAAATCAAACATATAAAATATATAAAGAATTTGAAAATTGTATACTACGATTAAATTGGTATAATAAATAATTATTTTAACATTTACACTTATTTTAGTAATTGTTTTATTTTATTTTATTATTATTTTTTATATTTTATTTATATGTAATATAATTATATTTATTTTGACCACAAATATAATTTTTCATATTTATTTGTGCGACATGTATCTCAATGTATTTCAATTGTTATGTTGTGTAATTTCGGTATCTTTAATAAATATTTTGTTTTACGTTTTCAATATGTATATAAATAATAACTTCAAAATTAAAAGAATATTGTGGTTAGTTTGTAAAGTAGTAAAATATAGAGATGATATTGAAAAGTTATAAAGTTGGTGTGAAATGGAATATATTACAGGAATATTCTTTTGCGTTTGCGTTTGCAGTTGACTTTTGGAGAACAGTTACTGCAAACTATGGCTGTTACTGCAAAATGCGTTTGCGTTTGCGTTTGACTGTTGGAGATGGTCTAAGACCAGGACGGAGTTCCGGACACTCAGAATTCAGGTCCATAATCTGTAACATATTTAAAAAGGAATGAAAACAACAATTGAAAGATTTAACGTGGAAACCCATGTTAGCATATAGGAAAAAATGTTTATATCTGAAAATTTCCATCACAAAATTTTTTTTACTCTCACCTACATCCAAACTCGACAACGACAACCAGAAACTAATTTTAACCCGCCAACAAAAAAATCTCTCACACAAAGAGAACTCTCCTAGATTTAACTGTTAACACAAATCTACTTTCAACATTGTTTGTCAGGTGGTATATACTACAGGGTAAAATGTCCTATATAGGAGATAGAACCCCCATTCATTCTTATCATAAATGATCTGGGGTAAAGATTGGGCTCTTCTCAATCCACATGGAGAAAATTTGTTCGGCTCTTCGGCATAGACATGAATCCAAATCCGGCATAAAATGATCAAATCGCAAGAGTCACAAATTTCGACTCGTACTATGATTTAGATATTATTGCATCGACAAATATGCTATGATTTGGTCATTATTTGAAGAACATAAATTTGCTTGGCTTAATTTCCACATGCAGAACTCTATATTACTATGGACCCTTACTGAATAACGATGAGTGACTAAAACTAGGGTCTCCGAGAAGACTCAAATAAAGCTTGAGAAAGTTGCGATGCTGCTCAACACCTTAAAATCACAATATTATGACCTTAGATTCTTCCAAAAAAAAAAAAAATTGGGTTTGATTATATTGATCTGTAAGAAAATTGAATTCAGGACAAAAACAACCTTTTCTTGGCCAAGGCCAAATAATCTACCCTAAGTAAATAAATGTATGATTATTCTTACGGTTAATAGTTTGAAAATATCGATAATGAGCAGACAGACCCTAAAAGTAAAATATTAATAAAATAATTATTTTTTCGTTCAACCTTTTAGAACAACAAGCACACTGACAGGTCGTCACATGTTTTATTTTTTCCTGACATATACAATCATCAGCAAAGTATTATTAGGAAAAAGGTAGCATCCTGCATCACCATCATCAAACATCAAACAAAAAAAAGAGAAAGAAAGAAGACAGGCATCATCAATCGATCGAACAGTAACCTTAGACGTGTCGTTCTTCATCACTGATGGATCGGTGTATCCCCATACTTGAGGGCGCAGTTAGTCAATATAGCTTCTCCACTTACAGAATATTGATCTTTCAAGCAATATTGAATTATCTTCGCCTCAGCTTCAGCCAGCAGTCATAGCAAGGGTCGTCTCCATTTTCTGTCGGCACCCTGGTTCGCACTGGGCATATCCATATACCACCTCGTTTGTGTCCTCGATCAGTGTATCCAATGACTTTTCTTTAGGGTCGTCTTCCATATCGGAGGTTTCTACTACTAAGCGTTCGAGCAAAGGCTAATGGCAGCTCCATAAAGGTCCGTAGGGTCGACAAGTCTTTTCATCACATGAAGCTTCTCCAGCGTTGGTGAACGAAGGATTGTTTGCTGCTATCAACAGAAGAAACCCTAGTACGAAGATTGCCATTGTTTGCTTCATCTCTCTTGTTTCTTTCTTTTCTCTTTTCTTGATTTTGGACTGTTTCGATTGTTTAGTTTGTACAAGGAAAAGGATGTTGGTGTCGATGAGGTCTGGCCTATTTATAGAACTTGGAGGCGTTGTTTGTGTCGTTGGTGATGTTGATTGTTTTCTTGTAACCTTCGGATTCTTGGATCATATTCTTGTTAGTTCATCATATGATGTAAGAAAATTAGGCGTAACATAATAATTCACAAGCATGGGCTTTTCTCATCGAATGATTGGTACGTTAGGGCTCAAGGTCTCTCTTATTCTTGAGAGTATCGTTATTAGTTGTTTTTTTTTGTCTTGGAAGTCGTGTAATGTCGTCGTTATCTCAATGTTCCCCAAAGAAAAGTATTAATATATTGCATTGGAAAAATCATTAGAGAACCACAAAGTGCCCCTTTCTATGTTATCTATTTGGCAAAGAGAATCCCACATCTTACTTGGGATAAAACATATACATATACATAACTGTGCCAAAAAAATGCATATAATACGCAAAACTCATTTCCCAAAATGCATATCTCTTTCGAAGAGCTGGTGAAACTTCAACATCGACAAAACAAACCAAACATGCTTAGAGATGAATACGAAGGACGAAGATTCATATGTAAAATCGATCTCGCATTTGAGTCTTAAAACAGGGTTTAAAGTTTTGAACAATCACTTAAACTATATTAATCAGAAGATAACCTAACTCATTATTTCAGCACTATGTTTATATATATATATTTGTATACATACATCCTCGAGAACCGTATGAATATTGACATTATATGATTAGTACGTATATTTATATCCACCATTGTAGAGACATTTTGTACTCTTGATGACGATCTATAAGGAATAATTCTCGTGACAATGTTGTTATAAAACAAAATCACCTATGGTTAACGATGAAACCCTATTAATAGTACCCATTGTTTGTTGAACCACAAAGCTTATTCTCTTTAATCCAAAGAATTAATTTTTTAATGGCTACTGAACACATTCTTCCAGACCATCTGTTATTTTATTTTCTTTTTCTTTTTTTCGACTTCATTTTGTTTATCGAGTTGGTTGGTTTCTGGATGGTTCGGGCTAAGACAATATGTTAGGTAGCTACATAGACAATTGTATTCTTTTACGTTCAAGAGATCCATGAGACAAATTTTGGTTTATTCCTCCTGAACGAGTCTCTGCCTTGCTACAGAGATTATTGGTGTAGTCAATTGATCATTTGAATCATTGGACACACAAGTATATATCACAATAAGTATCCGTATATGTCATAAATTGGAAAAGAAAAAAAGCAATCTTTATATCATTTGGTCATAAAGTTTCAACTCAGTTGTGTCGTCCGTTTTTTTTTTTTGATAGCTATTTATAATGCAGTTTCTTTTTGGCCAAGGAGCTGATATATATAGTACAGTGTCAACAACAAATGATAAAGAAATACAATAAATTTTTTTGATAAAACCCACGAAGAACATGTAGTGACGACTAAGGTAGCGCTTGTCATCCCCCCAAAATAAAGCTTGAGATTAAATGGCTGACCAATATAAACCCTTTTTCGTCACGGCCATATATAACAAAATGAAAATATCAATTATGACCACCACAAGACAAACCCTAAAAAAGGTAAAGGTCATTATTTCCTTCCAAATGAACTATCCACAACAAGAGCATACAGATCGTCCTCCAGGAACACGATTTTTATCCTTATTGACCATACAAACACGGTCAGTATTATTTAGAAAAAAATTGCACCATCAACAAGAAGAAAGACAGCATCAACCGAAGGGGGACAACCTTTAATATATGTATCGTTCGTCGCTCTTAGAATTCTGTATCTCCATATTTCAGGACGCATTTATCATATTCAACTTCTGCTGTGATCGAAACTTGTTCTTGGGCGCAGCAATTGCAAGCAGATCACTCTTACCTCTGCTGCCAAGCAAGCCAAGCAATCGCCAGTCTCCAAGTGTTGCACTCGTTATATCCATATATTTGTTGGGGTCCAGCCACGAGCCAACCATTGTGCTGAACCACCATTGTTTATATTAATTAGTATACTATTGTAAGCAATGACGATATGTGGTTTGTACTTTAGCTTGGGAGTTTGCTTATATAAAGGCATTGTAGGCTTCATTTGTAATTCATCCCAAGTAGCGACGTATAGTGCGAGAGAGTAAGAGTGAGAGAAGAAAACTTATCCTAGTGCATGGATAAGGGTGAGGGTAGTTTTAGTTTTACTGGAATAGCTGGAAGTAGGTACAAATACATTACCGGGTTGGGTTAGGGGTCTCAGGTTTGGGTTTAAACACGAGCGTTTATTTGTACGGTGTAATATTCTCAATATAGTAAAAACTGGGCTCTCCGTAGAGGTAGACGGTATCGGCCGAACCACGTAAAAATCTCGTGTTCTCTATCCCGTCATTTCGGTTATATATTGTCCAGATAAAATTGTCGCGGTTCCAAATTAACCTTCCGCTGGGCCCGAAAAATTACCGCTCAACCCCACAATATGACCTCGCCTGTTGGGATTTCGCCAATCGAGCCTAGTATTCTGGGGTCACCTGGGACTTGTGTGGTGGCTTCTGCTATTTGTGAAAGCATAGGCTCAATGCTAACATCATAGGGTGTCTTTCTGTTAACAAGCCTATTACCACAGAAAGCTTTTGCATTGGTGAAGAAGGAAGGATTGTTTTAGCTGCTATCAACAGAAGGAAACCGTGGTAGGAGGATTACTGTTGTAATAGTGGGAACATTTTCCTGGTTCATCTCTCTTGTTCTTTTTCTTTTTCTCTTTCTCTTCTGCTTGTGTTTCTGAACTCTGATTGCTATGTTTACTACGATGTTGGTGTCAATGGAAGGTCTTGGCTAATTTATGGAACTTGGAGATGTAGTTCGTGTCGTCAGCTGACGCAGTCACGAATCCCTGTGGATGACACGCAACATGTGCTGCAGCGGCGTCACGTAGTAAACTGTTTGACGCCACGACGACTTTCTGAATGGGGATCTAGCCACGGTTTGGCATAGTTTCTTAGATTTGTGTCGAACTTTTTATTTGATGGCGACTTTATTGTCGTGTATTCGACTGTTCTATTCCTTTGAAAATTATTGTCATGTATTCGACTTTGGATTATCGAATGGACCTTTTTTTCTTGTGTATTTAAATTTTATATTTGTATATAATTTATTTATAAAATAATTAATTAAATATTGAAAATAGGCTATTAGCGACTAAATTAGCAACTACAAACTATCCATTAGCGACTACAAGTTGTGCTTCAGCGATTTGAAAATAGCAACTGCAAATTGTCAATCAGCAACCAAAACGAAGTCGGAAAATGGCGACTACAGAATCAGTCGCCGGTAGTCGCTAAATAGCGACTACTAGGCATGATCGCCGTTTAGTCGCCAACTTAGCGACTAACATAGAGTGGTCGCCGATTAGTCGCAATTTAGCGACTAAATGCTCGTCGTCGCGTGTAGTCACTAAATAGAGACTAATTCCGACCATAAGCAATCAGCGACAAGCTTTTAGCGACTACAGTCCTGATGTAGTCGCTAATTGTCTTTAGCGACTAAAAGTATGGATAGCGGCTAATATCTAGTTTTTTTTTGTAGTGTCAGTGATATGATTGTTTTATAATTATCTTAGAATCCTTAGATCTTTCTAGTACATACTATGTGAAACCATTTTAAAATGTTAGAAAACTAAGATGTGATGTTTACTAGGCATCGATTTTCCTTCAAAATGATTAATATGGCGATTTCTTTGTTAGGTTCAATGGCGTAGGCGTTATTCTTGAGAGTGTTATTAAATGTATTATGTCTGGGAATAGTGTAAGCCTCGTCGTTGTGTTAATGTCATTAACGTTACCCAAAGATATGTTAATAAATCGTATTGAAATATCATTCATTTTGGATATGTCGTCTTCTATCTTTATCTGTTTGGCTCTTTATTTAAGGCATTATTCAAGAGAATCCCACTTTTTATTTGTCAATTAGAGATGTAAACAAGACATTATTGTGCTAAAATGCGTATATTACGTAAAACCCATATTTTTAAAACGCATAATTAGTCCAGATGATGACAAACGAGTCCAAATATGCTCAAAATGATCAGCGAAAAGTATGATGGTTCCCATATAAATTTAATAAGAGCAATGAAAGCTACTGTTCAACCCACTTTGGGTGAAATAATAAATTTACTTTTAGCAATGGCCACATGAGGATGCCAATGTTGAAGCATAAAATATTATTCACTGCACTCTGAGAAGCTATTTAAGAATTCTTGTATAATAAAAGCAAAAGGTTGAACTATTTATCAAAAGGAAAAATTCTATGTTAATCATATGGATGTCCATACGATTAAATTGTCGACAAACAACCTCTTTTTTGCCACGATGACCAATATCTCTATCCTAAATAATAATAATAAATAATAATAATAATAATAATAATAATATATAATAATAATTGAATAACTTGAAATTATCGATTAGGAGACCACAAACGTACATGTAACGAAGGAAACAATCCACTAAACAAAAGATTAACAAATAATTATTATTCAGCCGCACACTTTATAACCAGCATACACATCGTCGTCCCCGACATATACGATCAGCAAGTATTATTACAAACATCAAAACAGAGCTGATGACTTTATTTATCTTGTGCCATGACGCAACGCAAGTATAATACCCACAAACGAGCGCGCGAAAAAAAAAAAGAGTAGACATCATCAATCGATCAATCGAACAACCTTAGACGAATATATAGTTCGTCATCCACTCATACAAGCCCAAACATCATGCGACAGTAATCCTTTGTAGTTGCTCCACTGAAAAAATGTGGATCAGTCGACAAGCAATATTTAAACAGGTCAACCTTAGCTGCAGCCAAGCACTCACGGCAAGGCTCACTCTCCAAGTCTTTTACGCACTGGGCAACTGCATACATCTCCATTTCTGCTGTCTCGACTGTTTTGGTCAAACCATATTGTTTGGGATATATGTTTGATTTGGGGTGATGTCTACTAAATCTTCGAGCATCAACTTAAAGGTAGATTCGTAGTGGCCATTTGGGTCAGAACGTTGCTTACCGCAGCTAAGTTGGGCATTGGCGAAGGAAAGGTTGTTTGTTGCTATCAACAAAAGAAACCCTAGTACGAAGATTTGATGCATTGTCTCCTATCTGTGTTGTTTTTTTCTTTCTTTTTCTTAATCTTTCTCTTTCTTTTTGTTGGTTGTCGATGAAAGTTTGGGCTAATTTATAGAACTTGGAAATGTTTTCTTTTCTATTGTGTTGTGGGTGATATTGATTGTTTTCATAGTAATCTTAGAGATGCTTTGATCGTCTTGTTCGTTGTAGCTTCATACGATGTAGAAAATTTGGACATGATGATGCACGGGTATCTCTTTTTTTCTTTCGATTTGATCGATGTCGTTATAATTATTATATTTTTGGTGGAGGAAATAGTGCAAGCTGGTCGTCGTTATGTTAATGTCTTAATATTACTCCTAAGAAATGTTAATGCATCGTTATGACATTGTATTGAAAAACGATTTAACATGGGAGAATCACAAGGTGCCCTTTTCTAGGTTTCTGTTTGGCTCTTATCTAAGGCATTGTTCAAGAGAATCCCACTTCATACTCAGAGACAACACATTATTGTGCTAAAAATGGATATATTATTTTCCCGAAACCCATATTTTTTAAAGCCATATTTCTATCGACCTACAAAAGGGTCCGAACGCGCTTGAGATGAATACGAAAACGTGAGATGATTCACATGTAAATTTAATAAGAGCAACGGAAGCTAATATTCGAACCTCTCTTCGGTGAAATAATAAAACTTACCATAATTTTAGCAAGTACTGATCTCTTAATTTATTTTTCATAAATACATTATATTGGATTCAGCGCCATTGATTTAGCAAAGTATAAATTGATCTAAAGGCGCTCTAATATTTAATTGGGCAAGAGGTACATTATGTTCGGATCCGAATGAAACCATTACCCATATATGTCTATCGTATGAATATCTAATGTAATACCACAAAGAAATTATGTAAAATCCTAACTTATCAACAACCCCAAACTAGCTTCGATCGTTCTCGATCATAAAAGCGAAATAAACCAAATCAAATTAGGATTATAAAACATCTATCAATGAAATTCTCCTGTTTCATCTTAGAAATGTTAAAGCATATAAAGTCGAGATAATCATCAACTAATGAACGATCTAGTCAAACACGAGGCATGAGGTAATAAGAACGCAATCTTATCATAGCATGAAAGACATTTCTAGAATTATACCACGCATCAATCCACAACTCTCACAAGGATCGCTCAAGTCGCTCAGGGTGTTTCAAATGGATCTTTATAAAAAACTCATTCACGACATGAAAGAATTACTCTATGCTTGCAAATATATCAGGTCATAGTCATAGAAGTCATGCACGAATCAAAGGTCTTTCATCAAGGATTGTAATGGGGCTCGGGTTTTGAAAAGGTGCCTCATATGGGAAAGTGAGCTAAAAGCATCAAACGTGTCAATCACCGAATCCGCTCTTCTCACCACTTATTTCGCTCTTCTAACGCCGTTGCCTAATTTCACTCGACTCGTCCTTTTTTCTTTTCTAGCCCGTCTCTCTACTTCTTTTTGCTTTTGCTTTTTTTTTTCCTCTTTTTTTTTCTTTTTTTCGAACAAGCCCCGCCTATCTTTTTTTTTGTACGTCTTATCGAAGGGAGAGGTTTCTAGTCCGCTGCAATATTACACGAGAGATCTATATCATGGTACGATTTCATAACTTACATGCATCGACGATTAGTTCCTTCTTAACCAACAAGCCACTTTTCACGATATCGATAAATAACACGTTGATACGGGTCGTATAGGCTAAATTTGAGGCAATCATGCTAATATCTGGGCTCCAAATCAACAAATAAGTCAAATAATGCTCAAAGGAGTTCACTAAGTGGTAAATACGTAAGGTAGGGAATATTTAGGCCAAATGACTCAGTCCCAGTGCCTTCTCATTTTCGCACACAAAAATCCACGTAGTAACCATTGACATGCATAACAGAGCAAGTTCGAAAATATTCAGCCCATGTGTGTCACACACAAGAATAAATACCGAGCAAAATGAGTTGCTCTGAATTTTTTTCAAAGGCTCAGAACTCACATTATAACTGGGTTTTGTACTTCATGATACGCATAACTCTCCTAAAGCAGTCAATATAGCCAAATAATCACGCCAATATCACAACAATGCAACATGAGGGACTATCACAGTCAATTCATCGAATCATGTCACGACACGAGCTTAAAAAAAAATTCATCATACACATGAGATTCAACAGATGACGTTCAAATCGCAACATTCTCAGTTTTACCCACTAAAAAGACTAAAACACATCGATACCAAAATATGTAAGCATATTAAATCTAGCATGTGTCACATCCCACCCTAAACTAAATAGCACATTGTCCTCAATGTGTAAACTAAAAACAAAGAGAGAGTAGAAGTAGTTGTGCCCTGAATTTGCGTCGATCGATATAGAGGACTTTGTTGCTCCACAGTAAAACAAGCAACAATCGCGAACGGACCACCCCAAAAACTAGTTACGAGCCTGCGAGAAAACATGATATTACTAGCGCGGAACCATCATTTTTGTCGGACCCGGCATTTTTTGCTGGGGTTAAAACTTTCCAGCCTCCAATAAAGCCCATGTAAAATAATTAAGACAAAATGGGGCAAAAAAGAATCGAACCCTACTTATTTGCTTTGGAAAGCCTTATCACTTATACCACTAAACCAAGGATACTTACGAATATAAGTAGCAGATATAATATACAAGTACCATCTTGACCCCGGGCTTAACGTGGGTCCGCCCTGTGTGGCATATCATAGTGATATCTTTGACTTATTCTTCAACCCCTCTCCTTGCTCTTCACGTTAAATAGCTACCAAAACAGAAAAGGAAAATCTGGTAATTGCATGGTTGCCCCAAACTTTATACAAATTTTTGCAAGAAGATCCCTAAGGTTCAATTGTTCCAAAAGTGCCCTTATTTTCCACTTAGTGATCCAAAAATGAGAGGGTGACCCGAATTTGTTTAACATATATTAGTGACCTATTTTACAATTTCAAACATAGTAACCCAGAAACGAAAATATGTGAACTTAGTGATCTAAAATATATTTTGGCCTAAAATTTAATATTTAAGCAACAACAATAGCAAAGTAAGCGTGAAAACATAAGTGTGGTTGTGATAGCTGGATGAATAGCTTGACATCATCGACTCTCTTTGAATCATTGAGTCAATAATAAAGCACAAAAAGATACTTATCAGACGATAATGACACAAAAGGAAATGCGTCATACCAACTAACAAATCGCGCGCCTTTTGTTAATGGCTTGCCCTGTTAAGTAAAACTCAATACAATACAGGTATAATAACTATACATTATTTTTGAATTTGCCAAGTTAATAATGCAGCAATTTCGTGTCCCCATAAATGGTTTTGGATATTTAGAGAAAAGGCTTTTATAGATGTAATGATCTTAAAGGAGAACTGATTTAGAGAACTAACACCCACCAATTATCACATACGAATTAGATTGGGTTTCGAATTAGTTAGTCGAGACATACATATTTAACTTATTAAGAATCAAAAGTCCGTTCAATGTGCGTTGAACCCTAGGCCTAGGATCCTTCCGTGTGTTTAGAGGGGTGAATAAATAATTCAGTCTACGTATTTTGCGTTCTTTGTGTTTCGCTTTGACAGTTAGTATGATTTAAACAGATTAATCCCAATCATACGATGGACTTAGACATGAATTATCTGAAGACCATGGAATTTTTGCCTTCCCAATCATTGTGATAAGTTAAATTTTACGTAATTTCTGACCCATAATGTGCATTTCCAGTAATTATTTACCAAAATATTCCCTCAAATATCCTATGTTTATGTTTAAATTTATTTTGATATATATTCGAGCAAACGACATTGACGACGCGAACACCATAACGAGATAAAGCTTGACAGCGAAGAAAATAAAAGAATTAACGGCTCGGAGCGAGACGACACGAACACCATAAGGAGGCCGATTCTTTACCTTTTAATATTTCGTTTTCGACAATGTTTTCTTTCGATTCGTTGTCGCTTTCGTATTATATGTAGGCTAATTTCTTTTGTGATTGAGGCCGTGTGAGGCCGGATTATGACTAGTATTAATGCTATTTTATCTTATTTAATCATATGATTTAAGTTATGTGTACTTTGTTTGCACTTCATATGCGTACGTATGATTGCCTCCATGCGTATGATTATTGATTGGTTTATGAGACGGACTAAGTGATTGAACCGATTAGAACAAAACATTGAATACCACTACGTAAAACCGACCAGAGATGGAATTTCGGTTTCGTATGTGTGGTTTCGAGACCTTAGGCGCCGAAAGCGTCTAAACTCGGGGAATTTCACGAATATCGAATGCACGTATGGGAACTACAGTCATATAGACATATAGTTGATTGGTTCTCTATTTCGTAGGGTTGCTAGTTACGTGAATAACGGATAGCACATATATTAGAAATTCCACCTTGACTTGATTCATATTGATTAGATAGATGATATTGCATAAAGACGTAGGAATATTTCGTGCCGAGCATGTGTCTTAATCACGTTCGTCATTAACTGCTCTATCCTCACCTATTTTATTTGCGTTATTTTATTATTTGTTTTTTATCTCTTTTATCAAATCATCAAACTACAAAAATTATGTTAGTTTAAATTAGAATTAGGAATATTTTCTTAGAATTAATCGAGCTGTCTTCGCGGATCGATACTCGGACTTCGTCCGTTTTACTACTTGCACGATCTAGTACACTTGCTAGTATTTGAGCGTGTCACATTGTATGTAGGCTTGATTACCCAACACATTTCTATAGCATAGTCATTTATGACTTTACGAAGAAAGTACTACTCATCATCATATTCTGAAGGAACCTATTGTATTTATTAACAACTTCAACATAACATTTGACGTCCAGTTTGGTCGTCAAACAACAATACTTGAAAAACATCAACACATGCTAAGAGCCCATGATTTCAGCATGAAACAACGATCGTGACCACGCAAGATTGCGAAAAAAATAATAAATTATTATTCTAATTTTAATTTCCACTACATGCATCAGTAAAACTCATAGTTCTCGTACGTATCTCATACGATAGTCTGCCATTATCATCGTTCCACCCATAGCGTCAGGACACCGAGATGTAAGGCGTAAGCTGATAGGAAGCTTCTGCTAAGTAGCACCTCGCGTATCCATAACTCTCCCCGGCGAAAGTACCCACAATATATTTGTGTAGTCTAACTCGTCGGGCGCACTGAATATCAAGTCGTCGAGCACGTCAGACGAGCTGGGCGAATGGGTCGGGATAGCCGAAGAGGTTATAACATTCCTACTGGTTGTGTTTGGAGAAAATTGAGAGATGTCACTCTAAATGTCAAAGTTGAGTTAAAACACTGGCCAAATTATATATAATAAATGTAATGCCTCAATAATAAGTATAATCTCGTCCAAGTAACAAGCTCAAGAGTTATTCTCATTCAAGATTCATAAGAACTCAAAAGGCGTGTGTATTTATCTCTTTACATTATTTGATAAGGTTAGGTGTAATCATGTATATAATTGTTATACATCTAAAATGTACCTTCTTTCATTGTACTTATACCTTTGCGCTATAAACCTGGAACAAGAGCTGAACTAAAGTGAAGACAGATCATATAAGTTCATTAACTAAAGAAAGGTGGGAAAAGGATCCATATTTATATGGCGTGAATAATTTTGATGCATGAGCAGCACACAAACCTTGAGAAGTAAATGTGATAAAAGAAAAAACTCGACAGAGTTCAACAAATTGATAATTATTCATTGGTCCAACTGTTTACAACAAGCCATAGAGATCATCCTCCAGCAGTAACACGCTTAATTCTTACCAATCAGCAAACTATTACTAGAGAAAAAGATAGCACCATCATGATCATCATCGTAAAACGCATACATCATCGATAGATCGATCGAATATTTTTCATCACTAGTCTTGTGGGATTGGTGCATCCGGATATTCCAAGTTGCATACAGGGAATTTTGATAAGCTCAAATGGGTTCAAGGAAGAAATAAAATAATCAACACATGCATGCTAGACAAGCACCAAGATTGAACAAGTTAGCACAAAGATTGAATTAGCCACAAAGGTTGAAAAGGAAAGAAGCAAACTTGGACAAGCAGCCGAAAAATATTGTACACATGTTGCATTAGATTATGTAGTAAGAAAAGTCATAGTTAGCCTCCTTTACATGTGTGGAATATATCTATAAATATTTACGTGATGCATGAGAAATAATAGAAGAAATAGAAACAAAGAATGAGTTGGCCAAAAACAATATTCTCTTCATAGCTCTTCTTAGTACGTGCTTAGCTAAAAGAGAGCAAGCAAATATATTCAAGTTGTTTTATACTTACCACCACCTCGAGTCGTCTAATCGCCTCAACCGTATAAATAAAAATAACAAAATGGTATCAGAGCCGATGGTGTTGCCAGCGCCGATGGAGCCACAGAGCCGATGGTGCCGATGGTGTCGCTGATATTATTTACCCACATGTTAATCCCGCAACTCACCGAAACACATACGCAAGGTGGAGCGTCGAAATGAAAGCCTTTACTAAATCGCAAGGCGTATGGGAAATAGTCGAAGATGGATTTTCACTAGATAAGACGAGTATACAAAGTCGCAACGGAAGACGTTGGGAGCTGCCGTCAGAGAAAATGGTCTCGCGGTCCTTCTCATCGACGAAGCTTAGATTTTATCGGTTTTCGGAGCGATAGGCGCAACGAAAAAAGCCAAGGAAGCCTGGATCTGTTGGAGAAAGCGTATAAAGACGCCGATTACACAACGAAGTTCAACCACAAAAAACAGGCGAACTTGAGACGACGAAGGAGGACGAAAAGAATGCTGAGGGCGAAACCCGTACGAGATGAGGTAGCTCGTGACGTGGAGAGTAAGCTTGATAAAGATCAAGCTGAGCCAGGGTGGAAAAGAAAGAAGTCAAACCACCACTAAAACCCGAGACGGGAAAGAAGAAGGCGAATCATCAAAGATGAAAGCCGATGACGATGAAGAGGAGGAAAAATATTTAAAGGCCGAGGAGCCCTCAAAGCTCGAGAAAGAGGAGGCGGTCGAAGAAACGCCGCCACGACAACCACCTGAGAAAGTCGAGGAGATCGACGGTGAAGGCATCGAGATGCCCAGGAGAAGGAGAACGAGGTCGACGACGCCATGCATGCATCGTCGGACGAAGCTAATGATAAATTC